>MU767077.1:25922-62098 GCA_026770625.1 Nicotiana glauca
AGGATTAAGTAGATTTCAAGGCTTTGAGGTAAGTGTTTGGTTTAACCCTAGCTTGAGGGAATAGGAGTTGAGTCTTATTGCTAATTGCTATGTGATTGAGTACGATGTATAGGCATGGTGACGAGTATCTATACATTGGTGTCTAGCATGACCGTGATGTCCTTATAATGTGACTATCATGAATTGGTTGCGAATTTCATGTTTATTAGAGGATTCCTATACGTTGTGAATAACATGTGAACGGTGTTACGATCATTTGGGATCTAGGAGCATTGGCTCGAATTGTGATACGAATATTGAAGGTATATGACATGACTTGGTTCTTTGGAGCGTGGGCTCAGAATGGTTGAATGAGTTATAAGAGAAGAAAAGTAAGAAAGAGATAGCATTGTTAACTATTCCTTTGCCGGGACATTTGGTTGAGCTTGTTGGTTCTTTCCCTTGCCGGGATTTTGTTCAAATATTTGTTTATTTTTATGTACCTTAATTTTTGACTGTTGTTTGGGGATGTCAGACTGTTAAATGATATTGAGGATCAGGTTTCACGCCGCAACAATAATATGTGAGGATCGGGATACACGCCGCAACAGTGGTATTTGTAGAGCGGGTTGCATGCCGCAACAGTGGTATTTGTGGAGCGGGTTGCACGCCGCAACAGTGGTATTTGTGCAGCGGGTTGCACGCCGCAATAGAGGTATTTGTGGAGTGGGTTGCACGCTGCAACAATAGTAAGTATAGACCGGGTTGCACGCCGCAACAGTTATTGATGCCATGAGTTTACCTTAAGTATTGTTTCTTTGTTCAATGTGAATCTAAGCTGCTTTAATTTTGTTACTTGGGATTACTGTTAATGTTGTATATCCCCATATCATGTTTCCCCTCCCATGTTGTTAATTGCCTTGTATTCGATTTTCCGCTGTATATTTATAACTGCAAAGGTTTATGTGGTGTCCAGTCTAGCCTCGTCACTACTTCGCCGGGGTTAGGCTAGACACTTACCAGCATATGGGGTAGGTTGGGTTGATGCTACACTTCTGTACATTTTTGCACAGGTCCAAGTTTTTAGGAGCAGCAGCAGCATTAGCGCGGGGACAACCTTTCATTATCACGAGACCGAGGTAGCCTTGCAGGCCTCCGCAGGCCCGGCGTCTCTTCTTTATGTCCCCTTTTAGACTGTTGCCTCATTGTTTTCGAGACCGACAGCTTATATGTTCTTTCAGACCATTGTATTTAGTATATTCTTAGTAGTTCGTGAGTACTGTGATACCAAATCTTGGGTAGAGGCTATTATTGATTGTTCCGCGTTTTGATTCGTATTTATAAATCAGACTTCCGCTATTGTTTTTATTAAATTTCATGTCCTATATTGTTGCTACAAATTGTTAAAATAAATTATTTAGTAATGGAAAGGTAATTGAGTATGCTTGCCTAGCTACCACGAGTAGGCTTCATCACGATCCCGATGGTGGAAAAATCCGGATCGTGACAGTCACTACTGAAGAAGATAGGAAAGTGTCACTGGTTGCTTGGGAGATAGTGTGTAAATTAACCTAAGAAGATTGGTGTTATGAATATTAAAGGTTGTAGGAACTGTAATGTAGCTTCAGTTGGTAAGCTCTTATGGTAACTGAATGAGAAGAAAATTAAAATCTCTTATGAGTGAGATGGGTGCATGGAGTCTACATAAATCAAGATGGAACTATTTGGGATTATAATCCTCCAATTAACAGTAGTTGGTACCGGAGAAAATTGAATTCCCTCAAGAGTGATATGGTGCATTGGTACCAGAATAATAGGTATCAGCTTACACCTAATGGGGAGTACTTAGTGACGAAAGTTACAATACTATGCTGGTAGATCTTGAGAGACTGAAAGGGGCTGACTTAATTTGGACCAAAGCAATGCAACCTAAGCATAGGTTCATTATTTTGGTTAGCCAACCAAAACAAAATCCTCACAAAAGATAAACTCCAGAGACTACAGATTCCAGTGGCAGATAAGACATGTTGTTTTTGCGGTAAAGGAAATATAGAAAATCCACAACACTTATTTGTAGAAGGTGCATGGATAACTGAAGTTAGGCATGGTCTCAGCGCTTAATCTGAGATAAACATAGCTAACAAATGGGTCACACAGCAACTGCAATGGATAAAGACTAGGAGGTGGGAGAAGATGAAGAGAGAAGCTGTTGCAGCTATATGGGGGGCAATGATCTATCACACATGAAAAGCACCTAATTAGAGGATCTTTAGAAGCACCAACATGAATACACAATTTGCAATTGCATAGATACAGAAATAAGTCAAATTCAGATTAGAAACTGTACAAACATCAAAGAGAGCTAAGAAGTGTTATAGTCTTCTCCAGAGATTATGTAATTAGTCAGGTACTAGTTTTTTTTTTATTGTCTCTATTAGTTTGATTAGAACAGGAGGTTGCATTAGAAATAGAGAAATGAGTTAGTTAATTTCTTTTGTTGATTGTTTGGAGGACTGGATGTTGCACCTTGAAAAGGAGGTAGCAAACACGGGTACTCGAGAGTTGTAAACGTTGGTTTGTTAATGGTAATATTTCACATTATTACTAAAAAAAACAAATGGGTGGGCTCCGTTTGGGCTTCTTTATTTGAATTGGGCGGCTTCATTTGAATTGGGCTTGTCATGTGAATCAATATAGTGATGAGAATCTTACGAAAATGTCCAAAATCAATAAACTTACCAACCTCTAGCCATTAACCATAAATTACCAAAAATAGCCAAGTGCATACAAAAATTAAAAATCTTAGAGAAATAAGGATTCTTACCCCCAGAGAATCACGTGCAAAGATCTCCTTTCATATTTTTAAACGTAACCAGCATCATTAGATAGAATACGGGAAAAAAAATTCATGGATGAGGTAGCAAACAAGATAATGAAAGATGAAAAAAAATATATAAGGGACATTTTTCAATAGATATGATTGAAATTCATTGAAAGCATATAGAATGGGAAATATACAAAATTTGAGGAAAATTGGAGATGATTTGGACTAGTTCTGAGTTAAAAAATTCATATTTGAAATCAAGTTTAAAAAATTTTCTACAACATATAAATCAAACATGTAGCTCTTGGATATACATTGATATACGGGAGATATATAATAGATACATATTTGATGCACAAGTGATACACAAAAGATACATGAGAGATACACATATCTTTTTTCTCTATGTTCTGTGTACATAAATTTGGCTGAAGTTTCAATTCAAACCACCTGAAATCTCTACAAAATTGTCCCAAAACTGAAATTCACACTTCTTAAGATATACTCAATCTATTCCAACAATACCCACTCGATTTTAATTTTAATTCCAAAAACTCAAGTTTTTGAATTTAAGCTTAAGCAAGTGCTTCAATGGCTATCCATGGCGTTTTAAATTTAATTCTTCAACCTAAGTCCGACAAACTAACGTTTAATATAGTGATTTCTAAATCAAATTAATACGCTCGATTCTCTAAATTCAACTTAAAAGAATTTGAATATTGCAATATTGCTCTCAAATCCAATGTCTCAAAAAGTTTAAATTGCCTTTGTGTTTTGGCAAAATAGATCTGTATTACAAGAGTAAAAATTGCACGGGGCGCCCTATTTGGTCGTCCCCGTTTAACCTATACCGATTTTTTCTAAAAACTTTTAATTTGTACCCACTTTTTAAACAACTTCATCTACCTTTCTCCTCCTTCTCCTCCTCAAAGTTTTATCTTTTCTTTTTTCAGAAGTAAGGTTCATCCCTATTTGCTTCTTCTTATTTCTCCGGTGAGTTCTATAAATTTTCATGCCAACTTATACATCTGAAACAATCAATTTGCTTTCTTCGTCACTTTCTATCACGTGACATGCATATATATACAACTGACTTTGTGATTTGTTTGATTAATTACTACTGTTGGACCACATTTCAAGGAAGCTAACAACTTTCTATGGTCATTCCACCTTAAGGCACCTCTTGGTGGACTCAAGAAGAAGAGAAACCACTATGTTAAAGGTGGTGAAGCTGGAAACCGGGAGAATTACATCAATGAGCTCATCAGGAGGATGAACTAAAAGAATCTCACTAAGCAGAAAATTTTATTTCTTTATAAGTGTTTGTTTTTGGTGTTTGAACTGTTTGAAATATGGAACTAGTCAGGATTCAAGTCTTGTTCGCAAGGTTAAATTCAGTTTGGTCAAGATGGTGTGGCAAATGAAATTATAAACAAACAAAAACTTCAGCGCTAGAGCTAAAGTTTCCCAGTTACAAAGACAAAAACTTCAGCGCTAGAGCTGAAGTTCCCTAGTTACAAATAAAAACTTCAGCTCTAGAGCTGAACTTCAGGCCCGGCTACTAGAATGCTGAAGTTTTGCGTGATTGCTTTTGCTACTTCAGCCCCGTATGCTGAAGTTATGCGAAAAAGCGGATACGCTTGCAAATTTTTTTGCAAAGCAGGCACAAATTAAAAAGTGGCACAAAAAACGGATATAGATGCAAATGCCCCATTACAATATGACATTTCGGCTTTTCGATAGATATTTTTTTTTGAGCTAGTTTTGGTTGAAATTATTTATGGACTGACCATTTCGATAGTTTTTCGAGGCATTTTCATATATACCCACTTTGGGGCCACCATTGATCTAATACCCGCATTGCATAAAATTTCGCAAAGTATACCTGCTCGGATTTGAGGCAGTTCAATGACTCAATCTCTTCAATGCAGCTTCAGAAATTCGAATCTTAAGTAGTTTAATCTATGTAATTTCAGATTTTAAATCTTAAGTTCTGAAATATAAATTGGTTCTTCAAATTCCAACAATCCAATAGACAATCAAATGCTCAAATATACTTCAAATGAGCTCAAAATTGAAACATAACTTTCAAATATATCAAAGAATAAATATCAATTATCAAATTGTCAAAACAACAACAAATTCAATAAACTTATTTTCTAATTAAGAAGAAGAAACTCTAAGTACAAAAAGAAGAAAACAACAATAAAAAGAAGAGAAAGTGTATGTTTCTAAAGTCATCCAAAAATGAGTGTCAGTGAAACTTTCTTTTAAAAGTGAGTATAAATTAAATGGGTGGCGCAAAACTGGGTGTCACATAAAAATTTTACTAGTTTTCCCACGATGTGCTTATCCAACATTAAGCATTATATGGTTAGAGGAAGATAGGGTCAAATAGTCTGTCAGATTTTCTGTTTACTTCTTATAGCTGGAATACTTAAATTACATATGAATTATATACGATTATATAAATATCATACGTAGAATATAAATATATTATTACATCCTTCAACGGCAGGGGAAAATACCATTAATACAAAACAAACATGGATAATTATGAAAAAAATGAACAAGAGAAGTCTCCGAAAAGTTGACTTATTGATAGTACTATAATTTATGTATTGCGAGTTTGCGAGAAAGTAATTATTACATGAGTGATAAATGTCGGAACTTATCTGGATATTTTCTGCCTTATGATGGAAGAATTGGAGTACAAAGCTATAACTAATGAAGGTGTATTTTAGACTTCTTATATTTTCAACCCGAAGTCCGACAATGTAAATATAACAAACTATTATAACTATACACAATGAGAAACCATTTCTACTTTTTTAGTCAGTACAAACTACAAAGTCGCAATCACATTAAATAAAGATTTTCATTTTTGTGGTCCAAAATTCCGAATTAAAATATCATAGTATAGCCAGTTTTCACATTGGTCAATGAAAAATAGCCAGCGTTTACAAGTCAATAAAAAATAGCCACTATTTTGCTGCAACAGGGACCGGTCCAGTATAATATACGGGAGTTCTGGTGCATTTGTGTACGAACTCCAGCATATTATGCTGGACCGGTATACTTTGCTAACTCCTGTAAAATTTGCGGGAGACTGGAGCACCAGTGCTCCAAACTCCAGTATATTATACTGGACAATTATACTTGCTGGAACTCCCGTAAAATTTACGGGAGTTCCAGCATAATTGTGCTTGAATTCCCGTAAAATTTGCGGGAGTTCCAGCATAGTTATCCTGGAACTCCCGTAAAATTTGCGGGAGTTCAAGCATACTAATGCTGGAACTCCCGTAAAATTTGCGGGCGTATTTTTCCGGATTTTGAACAGTATTTTCGCTCAGATTTAAAGTGGCTAAATTTCGATGACTTTTGAAACTTGCCTATTTTTCAACGACCAGTGATAAATCTGATTATTTTTAAATTTCTCACAAATTCGGAATATCTCTTCCAATCTTTTGGGCCCAAATACTATTTGACCTAACAAAAACATAATGGCCCACATGTCAGGCATACCACTCTACTCACGTTACTGCATTTAATGGAGAAACATTTTGAACTTGGTCCAAACCAATTTGTTGGGCCCAAAAAGTATCATCACATAATGCAAAGATCCATATACCTACTTCATTCATATCATATGCCTAGCTTTTAATGTGGTTTATCTTTATGCTATAGTCCTTTTGCCATCAATTTCTTTTCCTTTTAGTCATTCATCATTGAACCGAACGTCTATCGAAAATATTTTCTATCTGTACAAAGTAGAAGAAAGATTTGCGTATACATTATCCTCCCTCAGATCCCACTTGTTAGCTTGCACTAGATATACTATTGTTGTTGCATTCAGCATTGGAATGTCACCGGAGACTAATTCAGATTCAAATTAGTTAAGCTTATTGAGAAGAGTGGAACGCTTCATACAATAAGGTTTTGTGTTCTCATGACCTTAGCCCGAAATCTTTAATTAATGATAGATGGATCTCAATGCTCAACTATCCCACTAGATATATCTGCCATCATTTACCTACCAATTTTTTCAATCTCTTGTTTTGTTTTCAAAGAAGAAGATGAAAAGATGTGTTTTCAAATACTTGGAGGGATGCTTCTTTGTTAGTTACTTCCTCCGTTTCAGTTTATGTGAACCTATTTTTTTTTTTGTGTCTGTTCCAAAAAGAATGACCGATTTCTAAATTTGAAAATAATTTAGCTTAAACTTTTAATTTTAATCTTAATGAGAAGCTTTTATAATCATACAAATACTCCAGACCCCTTTCTGACATGTTTAGGACTAAAAATCCAATAATTTTTATTTTTTCTAAAACTCCGTACCCAATCAAATATGTTCACATGAATTGAAACGGAGGAAGTACTATTTTTCTACTTTTTTGGACGTGGAATTTATTCAACCTTTGGTTATCTTTCTAAAGAAGCAAATGTGAAGTTTCGAGTTTGACTTATTCCTTAATATTTGTCAAATTAATCTCGGTTTATCTTTCATTCTCACGTACTCCGTTTCCAGTTATAACTCTTGATCCTGATTTACGAGTGTAATAACATTATATAATCATTCCAGTTAAGTGTATTCTATCTACACATAGAAAAAGGTTATTTCAAAATTCAAAGTATTGAGCCTGCAAGATTATTGTGAACACACACTTATATATATCTATATATATATAGAGAGAGAAATTAAGTTAGCCCAAGATTTGCCATAAATCGTTATTATTGGTACTTTGTACTATATTATATTATAGGTTACAAAGGCTACTTAGCCATTGATCATGAAGTGATTATGACTCAATCATCAACTAATAATATATAAGTAATGACAATATTTTATGTACAAAATCTTCCTAAACCTAAAAGAAGGGCAGCATTTCTGTATGCTGTCTCCACTTCAAAATCTTTTTCTACTTTAATTAAGTTACTACAAATATTTTCCAACTTCTTCGTCTATTTGATCATCTCTTAGTTGTGAATTGGAGGTTTCCTCTTTGCCGGAGAATAATCCATTCCGGCCAAGTCTATTACGTCCGGGTAGTGCTCGGAAGATGTTTTCCGGTGACCGGTTTCCGGCGACGAATTGACTGAGAAATTTTCTTCTTTTCCACCTATTAACCTTTCACTACTTGATTGGCCTTTCAATACTGTGTGATCACCTTTATTGCCTTCATTATTCTTGATATTCTGTACATACATGTAAAATATGTAAGAAATAGGAAAACCATAATCTACTTTTTATTTATATTCTTATTTTTTTGTATTGATTTTATTTTTTCATGCAAATTAACCAACCTTTGTTGAAGTTGTGGTAGGACTAGAAGTAGAGGTTGTTTTTGTCATAAGTTTCCTATTTCTTCCTGCAAATTCAGTTCAAGAACCACTTGAATAAACAAACCAAACGAGACAATATATAAAGTTGCAAACCATTAATTAATAAGCTAAATAATCCATAAACCGGTTAAAATGTCTATTCTGTGAAAAATACACATGGGCATGGATTTCGATCTTTTTGAAATCCAACTGTTCAAGCCAAAAAGGGAGAAAAAAATCCAAAATATTCTAAGATTTTCAAGAACCTAGCTAGAAATTTTGGGAAATGTGGCTAGTAATAGAAATTAAAGATACTAAACTAGTAATAGTAATTAAGTTAATGGTGTCTAGGCCTATGTCCTCTAGGTCCATAATAATCTTCATGTATACTTGGTAACCAATGGTGATTTTTTTTGGTTACTTTAGTAAGTCTTCTCTTCATTGTACCTGATGATGAACAATGACCATCTTTGCAAAGAATGTCTTCTCCAGTACCTCCTTCACTTCTTTCTTTCAAAACATTTTCCTGCTGAATCATTATGAAGCTTTTAGCAGACTTCGAAAAAATGAAAGAATTTTTTTTTTTTTAAATTATTAACTTATACTGAGATAATGAGTAGCACCCCAAAGGGATATGATGTAGGTAAACTATTCTGATGTTTACTTTGATGCAAGCATCAGTTGCGGATTCTACGGCTTAAACCCTGAGCAGTTGAAAAGTATGAATGTAATTCTCACCTGTAAAATGGGATTCTTGGATGATGAGAGATTCCCCTTCTTCAAGTATCTACCTTGTGCTTCATAGACTAAAGTGGATAATAGTAAAAGAAGAAGTAGAAGAACTTGCTTCATTTTCAAGAAAAGGGTTAAAATCCAAAGAGATTTTAGACTTTGCTAAGATAGAATGAACAAATGGTTGACAGAAATCACAGAAATAGAATGGTAAGGAATAAAAGAAGCTGCAGAAAGTGAGTTACTTTTTTGTTTCTTTCAACAAGTCGAAGATATGAACTAAAAAGCTGAATGGTAAGTGATACGAAATGGATGCTTGGTGTAGTGTATATATATACACAAACATATAAAGAAAAGGTCTAGCAACTGGTCTGTAGGGACCACAAATGTCTTTTGGGACATGGGATTTAATTAAATTGAGATTTTGAATTTTATTATGTTTTGTTTCTTTAGTGAAATGTGGGCACTAAAAATGAATAAGAGGGTCTTGATAAAGCGTGACATATGCTTTTGAAGTCATTGTTATAAGGGGACAAGATTGGTCTTCATTTTCTTGAAAAATGAATTAGAGGAATTCCAAGAGAAACAATAACCTAACTAGCAAGTCAAGTTAAGACTCTTTGGAAATGGAAGAAAGTGCAAAAAGTGCTTCTTTTTTAAGTATATATCCATCACTCCCCACATTTTCAAGGGTAGGTTGTCTATTACTTGTTGGCTTGGTTGCCCAAGATCCATGAAACTATTAGAACTCCATCCACATATCACACGAAGTTCTTCAATTCCATTTCTTTACTATGCTTCCCATTTCTAGTACTAGTATATTTCCTCATTTCTAGTATTCCATATGACACTTTTTTTAATCCAAATATAGCATGTTTAAGAATTCTTTTAACCAGTTGTTAGTGCTGAAACCAAAAAATTCAATAAGAATGTTCAAATTTTGAATGGCCTATGTAAGGGTATTCAAAATTTAATTTTTAATCAATAAGGAAATTAAAAAATAAATTGAAAATAATATCAATATAAGGCTTAGATGTAACATGTGCGGAGCAAGGCTACACTGGCCTGCAACTACTTTCTCATTGGCTCCATTAGGGTTCGTAGTCTCATCTTGAAAAGGTTTTTTTTCTTTCTCCGGATATACTCGCAACTATCCTTGCTATTCTATCAACAGGTCAGTGGATATTAGTAGTGGAGGAAGAAGAGTAATACCCTTTTTTTGGTTAGTCTTAATAGTTTAATAATTTGTTGTGCGGCCAAGTCAATCAAAGTAGAGCAAGGAGGGAATGTTTATTTACAATTGTTGTAGTAGGACTTTTCATTTCCTATTTGGTCTTTCAATAAGTAGTTAGCTACGGACATAGTCAGACTTAACATTGATTGAAGCAGACTTTCTTCCCTGCTCGATGGGTGGGTCTTGCAGTCAAGCTTCCTTCTGCCTTTGCACTCGAGGGTCAATCTCCGTCCGGCCCAAGGAAACTTTTGCACGCCTCCTTGCATAACACGTAATATATTGACCCTATATATAATACTCCCTCCGTTTCAATTTATGTTAACACATTTGACCGGGTACGGAGTATAAGAAAAGAGAGAAGACTTTTGAACTTGTGGTGTAAAATGAGGCACATATATTTTGTGTAGCTATAAATCATTGCATAAAGGTAAATTATTTCTAAATAAGGAAAGGGATCATTCATTTTGGCACGCATCAAAAAGCAAATAGGTTCACATAAATTGAAACGGAGGGAGTATAATTTTCGACGAATGATATTCAGTTGACCACCTTTGGCCATACGTAGATTCGCCCTTGCCAGCAGTATATATGTGCTTTTGCATAAATAATATCATAATTTGAAGAAATTGGCAAATGAATAAATCACTACAATAATAAGCGGTATTATTTTTTTTATATGTATCCCTATTATTTTTATTTTTCTTATAAATATCTGGTGAAAAATTTCGACCATAAGGTGTTAGTGTGTCGCGTGACACCGCATGGTAAGGTGCATATGCCCCTACTTTTAACTGGAACATATTTTTATTTTATCCTAAATGATACGACACAGTTAAAATCACAAGATATAAAGATGTTTTAATATGTTTTACATTATTAGCTATACCTATTCAATAAAATCTTAACACAATATAGAGTTTTCCCAGTAAGTTATTTAGTTCCGACAATCTTGTAACTAACTCTAGCTAGCTAGCTCCGTCTCAGATCACTAGTGAAGGTCAGACAAAGTTGGAGCCTAGCAACATGGCCTAGTTCTCCCTAAATCCGCAATAATGCAATTAAACTGCTTCTAATTATAGGATTATTATGGATCACAAAAAGTTTACCCAAAAAAAAAAAAAGAAGACTTGCCCCAGAAATAAATTAAAGGAGCTAGCAACCTTCTGTCACATTATATTCATTAATGACAACACTGTTTTGAGTCAATCTTTCAATTGTCTTATTGATGTGCCAAGACTAAGAAGAACCATTGATTGATCATCTCTAATTAGACAGAAAATTAGATAACTCGAATCAGAAGAAAAAAGCATTCTTGACATTGGCTTCAGTACCCATGACTAATCAGATCATGTAGTTTCATCATTTTGTGAATTCTGCAATGAAAGGAACATATCAAGTCCACATCCTAAAAATTGATCAAGGAATTGGACAAGACACCAAGAAGAGATATGTACTCCGTTTTCGCGTTGAACTCATAAATGCTTGTATTTTTTTTAGTTACATAAAGATCATTAGAAATTATCTTATGGTTAAATTACTATTCTTCGTGCGAGTTTGTCAACCGGAATTAGAGGGAGCAAATAGTTAAAATACAACCGCTATGCACTCATATTATCCATAAAAAATACGTTGGATAATGAACTTTTTTAAAAACGGATCAAATATGGATAAAAACCTTATTATTCACTTAGAAAATGGATAACCAATGGATAACTAATGATCTTAACTTTTACATTTATAAAGCTTCAAATTGGGGTTCCTCAAGTTTGAGAAACTAGGAATTCTCCCATAAGTGATTATATTCAAGAAATCATAGATAATATGAATATCCATTATCCGCGGGGTAATCCATTTTTTATTTGTAGTAAAATGAGTCGGGTCAAATAATTTATCCAATTTTTGTATTACCCGTATTCGACCAACTCATATCCGACCCGACACGTCCTTTTGCCACCCTAACCGGAACCCTCGTTTTCACTACTACTTCGACTTTGACCCCCACATGTGGCCATGTAAATATTAATGTCACCGTAATTCTCACTACCACTTATAATAAAAGTATCTATATAGATTTGAGACTAAATATTGAAAGATGTTATTCTAGAAATATTTTTGATATTACTCATCTTTCCCATAAAATGAATCCGGATTTCACTTGGGGAAAAACGTTCCGTACAGACGGATTCGGGTCCATAACCATGGCCCGTTATAATTATGGTTGTTGTTCACCGGGTTTTTGTCGCTAGCTCCCCTGTCATCTGGTCACCATCTTCTTGACCTTCTGGCATTAGGCATGCATATTCCTCCATATATTGCCTTACGAGTTTGTGGAGACCTGTATTTTTTGCAAACAATTACTAGGCTTGATCCCCCTTAATGAGGAGGCAACCCTTACGAGGTTATTTTACCGAATTCCTTAGAGAGAGTTAGCTTGCGCCCTTTCTTTCTTGATTGTTTTGCATTAATCTTCATCAAATGGTAATATTTAATCTACCCTTGAATGAATTTGCACATATTGATGATACTATTACCACCGATCACTAATAGAAACTACCTAAAATCGTCAAAAAATAGATCGAAATTGGTTGAAAAACTGGAAAAATCGATCGATTTTTGACTGACTTTAATTCGTTAAAATTAGGCTAGTCGGTCATAAATAGCGACCAAAGTTGGTCACAATTTCTAACCGACTTCGGTTGATCAATAAAATTTCACCAACGATCAAAACAGAAAAAAATTGCCGAAAAACTAATCAAAGTCGGACGGTATTTTAATTATGCAATTAAAATATATACCGTCTAGACATCGAGGGGTTTGTACTGTGATATTATTCTACTACTAGACCATTGGTACATTTTGGTTTGAAACTGTTGATGTTTGGCTTAATGTATGTATATTTTGATGTATATTGCCTCACATTTGGCTCATGTCTCGTATATTTGAGATGTATAATATAATAATTTATACTAAATTGTGGTATTTTCTATGTGTAGGAATCATTTGGATGCAATTTGTGATGAAAGTGCGCGAATTGGAGTGAAAGTCGGACGAAAAAGCAAAAGTGCGAATTTGAGGGCCACAGGCAGCGTGGGGCACTACCTGTGGCGCTCAAACAGAATGCTAAAAAGTTGAGCGCCAGGTCTAGCGCCCCACACTGGCCTGGACGCTCTTCCTATTTCGTCTGGGACTCGATTATTTCGTTCCCAAGACGCCCCCAACTCATATAAAAGCCAACGTAAACCTATTTTGGAGAGGGGAGAACGTTTTGGAGAGGAACTTTTGACGAAGGGAGAGCACAGAGTCGCCGTGGAGGCGGAGTTTTATCTTTTCTTCCACCTAACTTAGTATTGTTTATGTTTCTTTGTATGATTTATTATTTTGCTACCACATCTATGTGGAGCTAAACCTCACGTTCTAGGGTTGTGGTTCTTTCATGACTATTATTTTTCGAATATTAATTTTGATTTCTTGATTTATCGTATTGGTTTATTTATTCAATCTTGCACTTAATTATTCGATTGTTTGTTCACCAATTGAATACTAACTACGATTTTATAGCTGAACTCGAAAGTGGGAATTCTAGATTGCATATAGGATTGAGTAGAGCAAGTTCTTGAACCTGGGGAACAGATTCGTGGTTAGGATAGACATATACTTAATTATCTTGCTTGGTTGATTTACAGGAATTATAAATGTGTTCTTGTTGATTCTAACTCCATAGACATATAGGCGTTAGGTTAGCTTGAATAGGCGAGTAGGAACTCGACAGATTTTTATAAGCAATATTAACCCTGTTAACCAATAAACTAGACAAATAAGTTAGTCAATTCAATTGAAGAGTACAACAAGATTGTTAGATAGTCCATGACCCTAGAACATTTTTATTACATTTATAAAATAAAAATCTGCTATCCCTCTGTTCAAAGTTCATTATTTATTTGTATTTATTTTAATTAGTTTAGAATCAAATACTTGTAGGTTTAATTCTTGTTTAGATAACTAGGATAACCTAATTTAGTTAATAGTTAATCACAAGTCCTCGTGGGTTCGACATCCGACTTTTAGTCACTTTATTACTTGACGACCGCGTATACTTGCGTGTGCATTTGGCCGCAACAACTATCCTTTATTCATTTTCCCGCGAAAATAGCTTGATTTCGGTTGGTTTTATTAAAAATATGAAATTACCTACCGAAATTGATCGATCTTTTAAAATGACCAACTGAAATAACTGATAGATTTCGGTCAAAAATTTTTAATATTAATATTAATTTATTTAATATAAAAAATTGATCAAAGTAGGTCTGTTCCTTAAAAAATAAATTTCTCGAGACACCAAAATAGTTTCCCGCATTTTTGTGCAAAAAAAAAAACGAACAAAGTTGGTCGATTTCATAAAAATAAATTAAAAAATAAAATATTTTCAAATATTGACCGACTTCGGTCTGTTTTTCGATTGGTTTTTGACCGACTAAAGTTGGTGGGTTTGTCGTGGTCGGTTTTGGCCAAATTTCTAGGGAGTATTATCACTTTTAGCCTGTCGCCAAAAACTATTTAGAACTGATAGTCGAAAAAGTATATACAATTTGTATATAACATACTAAATGTATATATATACAAAAATATAGTATATATTTTGCTATTATTTTTACAGCGGCTATATAGTATCATTTTCTCAATATCTAATAGTGGATACCTCGTTTCTGAATTTCAACCCTTTATCATAATTCCTAATTAACGAATGCTTCAATAATTATATTTTTCGTTTTAAAAGGAAAATACACTATTAGGTGAAGCTAGTAATCTGAAAAAATCAATATGATCGTGTATGTAAACCAACTACACTAATTAGTTTACAGTCTTTAGAAATTAGACTAGAATAAGATTATTTTTATACGTTGAAGATTGTTTGACTCAAAAGATTTCAGGTTCTCTTTAAGCAAATCAATCAATGATGAAGGAGTAAATCTTAGCCGAAGATAATAAACTCTATGATTATAATGATAGAGAGAGAGTTATAATAGAGAGACAATAGTGGAAAGATAGATTATAATTCTTTATATTCCAGCCTGCCCTTACAAAACTTGAATCCCTCTTATATATATTGAGGGATTTCCCTTAACCGTTGGGACAACCAATTAAGGATGGTCTAACATGTCAGATCTAATACTTATACGACGGCGTCACTCCTTCCACCTCTGGGTCGTACCCTTGTATCAACTCGCGGATTCCAGGTCGTCGATCATACTCGCTATAGGCCGTGTTCGATCAAATTTGGATCTATACAGTTAGTCCCTCCGCTTGTCGAGGTCACAACGAGAGGCATCCTTGATAAGTGGACTTGATGTCTTCTTCTAGGAGGAATTTGACTTGTTGTGATAATACGATGTGATCAGGGGGAGGTGTTAGTCATGTATGGCGAGAATCCTAAGGGCACACACCACCCTGGGGGGCGTCAGCCGTCACATGCGTCATCATTATGCTGATTTTTGAGGTAAAAGAATGATGGTTTGGCGCTTGGTTTCCTGCACTGATTTGAAGCCTACCGCTTCGATTCTGGCGCCACCCAACCCTATAAATGGATGAAGGGTTCGATTCCTTTGAAAAACTTTGGCCATTCTTGATAACTTTCTGGTCTCCTCCTCCTGTTTTCACATATTCTTTTGTTTCCGTTCTTGACCAGAAATTCTCCTCTCTTTTACTCCATTTACGTAGCTATTACTCCTTTTAAGCAAAATTATGCCGATATCTCGTCGTGCTAACGAAGAGGTTCCTGAGGCCGCTCCGTCGAGTGCAGTGCCTCTTTCTGATAATGGAGAGATGGAGGTAGATGAGGGTGACAACCCTCTTGCAGTGGAGGCATTACTACCAAAGCATCCTTCATCTTGGAGTGATTTCCTCAAGGACCCGCCCCCCTACTCCGAACCCCGTATTCTTTGAAATGGATTAGACTCACCTCAATGCCCTCCGCGTGAAATACGGTATCCCTGATCATGTAGAGATGACTTTGGCGGAGGGAGACTATGTTGACGTCCACAGACCTGGGTATTATGCCTTCTACGAATACCATTTGTGGTCAGCTACACCCTTCCTCTCTTTTCTCTAGCGGACGAGTTATGTAGGTTTTATCATATTTTCCTGGCTCAGCTTACATCGTACACACTCAAAGTGCTTCTACTGGTGGCTAAGTACGCGGAGTTGGTGGGGTGTGACATCTCCGTTCATCATCTCCTACATTTATTTTCACCTAGTTTTCTTAGGGGAACCATGGTGCACCTGAGACTTCGTGGTACGAAAGTGCTGTGGTCGGATCTGATGATCGGGCGAGCCACAAAATTTGGCATAAGTACTTTTACATCAAGACCGAGCATGTCGTTTCTAACCCTGCCGTATTTCCAGAGCGGTGGAATAGAGCTCGTAAGTATTGTAATTCATTGAGTTCCTCCGTCTTCCGCAATTATTTATATCTTATGGTTACTTGTACTGCAGCCATGGCCCGTCCACCTTAGCCCGTTACCAGTCTTAGGAGCTGGGTCGCTGGCCTGCTACCCCATGCGGAGGAGACTCGAACTTGGTTTGCCTTCGTACAATGTTATGGCCCCCAAGTTTCTTCCGAAAAGTTTTCTACCTTATGGCCTTGCTGATCATACGACTCCGTTAACCGTATGATTCTCTGTGATGACAGGTCGGGGAGTTTCCAGGGCTCTAGTCCCAGCTTTCAGGCGACCCGTTGCTACCATGGATACTCGCTATATTTTAAGTGAATCGATACGGGAAGGTCGCCCTTTACTCCTTCAACAAGAGGAGGCGTTCAGAACTACGGCTGTGATAGAAGTGGTCCCATTGGCATCGACCCCACATCCCGTCGACGAATCTTCTAATGGCGACGAGCCGTTAGAGAGAAAAATGAGAAGGTTGGAGCTGGGAAAGGGAGTGGCCACTAAGGCTGATGGAAGTGGCACGTCTCGAACGACCCCGTTGCCCGTGCTCATGGTGAACGCCATTCAGTTGGGGAGGTCACCCCGAGTAGAGAGAGTTAGACCAGGGTCCCGTTTTGCATGTTCTGCTGAAAGGGGAGCGTCGTCTAATATTGGAGGAGCTCACGTAGAAGAGGACGGGTCGGGCTCTGATGTTGCTCCGAAAGACGTGGATGAGTTTTTGGGTCGCCATACCCGTGTGGAAGTGAGGATGGATAGGTCCGACCATCATGTGATAATTTCAAGAAGTTACAACTTGTTGTTGAACAGCGAGCAACTTGCATCGGCCTTTGCCCCCTTGTGTGTTGTTCCTGAAAATGAGATGTTTGGGGGGATGAATGACGCGGAGTTGTCTTGGAAGGTTTCCTGTATGGCCTTACAGGTATTTTCCTCTTTCCTTTCTTTGTATCGTGTATTTGGTGTGGTAGTGGCGTATTTCTGTAACTCTGCTTTTCTTTTATTAGACCCTCGTCTTGGAGGTGGAGAGAGATTGCCGCGACAGAAGAAGGATGGATCTCTACAAGAATATGTCATCGAGTACCACAAGTACTGTGCTAAGGACCGGGAAATGTCCGACATTTATCAATAAGATCTCGAGTTTGAGGTGTTTCACGAGGGACTTAAACAATGGGAGGATCAATTGGAGAAAATGATAGAGGAGCTGAAGGAGGGGGATGAGGAGCTTGTAAGGTCCATCTCCCGTAACAGCCAATTGGAGGCCCTTCTTAAGGTGAGGAAAGACGAAATTGAGCTGAGTCAGGGGGTAACGGTGGAGAATGTCGACCTACATCTTAAGGTGGCCAATTTGAACGCCAAGCTGAGTGCTAGGGCGGGGGAAATCGATGGACTTAAGGGTGAGTTAAACGCCAATGCTGACAAGCTGGCCGTTGCTATTTCTGAGACAGTCTCTTTGGAAGATTCCCTCCGCATATCTAGGTCGGAGCTTGCCGGGGAAAGGGAAGCTTTCGGTCATAGAATCGCAGAATTGGAACGGAGTATTGGGGAGTTAGAGGTGGAGTTGGCCGTCTTGCAAGGGCAAACGGCTCCGCTGGGGGCAGGAGAAACAAGTCGTCGCTCACCGCCCTCCACATCTCATTCCTCGGCCGGTCAGGGCTCTACTCATTGCTTGTACAAGTTGTGGGTCTATGAGGAGCCTCAACTTGATATATATAGCTTTTTATGCCAAGGGCCGAGCAATGGAGGTGGAGGTTCAAGCAGTGCATACTGAAGCACGTGCAGCTCGCGAGTCGTGTGGGTAAGAGCGAGACACTCCCGATAGGGAGGGTGTCTCTTCTGATGACGTGAACCGCCTCGATTCTAATTTGTGGTATGAAGACGCCAACCCTACTGGAGGCGATGTGTAGTTTTTTAGTTTGTACATTCATTTTGTTTGGGAATTTTTGGACGTGGGTCGTACCGGGCCTGTCCATAGTGACGAATGTACATAATATTTTCGTTGTAATATAAACTTAGCTTTTTTCAATGTCCGTTTGTCATTTTTCCTTTCTTGTTTATCGCATGACACTTAATCTCCGTTGGGAGAATGTTTTGATTACTTGTTGAGACGACATCTTGTCATTGTTCGAACAATTTTGAACTGATGTTGACGACCTTGACCATCAGGATATTGCTTCGACTATCGTCGAAGTAGTATCCCGTCGTGGTTCAAGCGAGGTCGAACTAATATCGATGCCCTTAGCTGTTAGGGAGTTTCTTCGACTTTCATCGAAGTGATATCCCGTCGCGGTTCGAACGAGGTCGAACTAATGTCGATGGCCTTGGCCGTTAGGGAGTTGCTTCGACTGTTGTCGAAGTGATATCCCATCGTGGTTCGAGAGAGGTCGAACAAATATTGATGGCCTTGGCCGTTAGGGAGTTGCTTCGACTGTCGTCGAAGTGATATCCCGTCTTGGTTCGAGCGAGGTCATAACAATGTCGATGGCCTTTGCCGTTAGGGAGTTGCTTTGACTTTCGTCAAAGTGATATCCGGTCTTGGTTCAAACAAGGTCGAACTAATGTCGATGGCCTTGGACGTTAGCGGGTTGCTTCAACTGTCATCGAAGTGATATCCCATTATGGTTCGAACGAGGTCGAACTGTTGTCGATGGCCTTGGATATTAGGGAGTTGCTTCGACTGTCGTCGAAGTGATATCCCGTCGTGGTTCGAATGAGGTCGAATTGATATCGAGGGCCTTGGCCATTTGAAAGGTCATTGAAGTGATATCTCGTCGTGGTTCGAATGAGGTCGAACTGATGTCGATGGCCTTATACATTAGGGAATTTGCATTCCATATAATGGAGATTAGATTCCGTGTGTACAATAGGGAGTAAAATTTGTTCGTACAATGGAGATTGAACTCCATTCACACAGTGGAGATTGAATTCCGCTCATACAATAGAGATTGGGATATGTAGTCCTTTCATTACTTTGACCCAGAGGTCGTATCGAGAGGCCGAAGGGATGAACAATGTCCCGATCCACATGGTATTGTCGCCTCGCTAAAAACCTCCCAGAGAAAACCCGATTGGGACAAAACTCGGGTGAGTGAAAAAGAGTACGACTTAGGTAACGCCTTTTAGAAGTGGAAATACTTGAGATGGGCGACGTTCCAGTTGTTTTGGAGTAGCTTTCCCTCTATAGTTTCCAGTTGGAATGCTCGCTTGTTTGCTACTGGTATGATTTTATACGGTCCGTCCCAATTTGTTCCTAACTTTCCCTCGTTTAGGTCTTTTGATGCTAGTGTTTTGGCCTTGAAGACGTAGTCGCCAACTTTGAGTGATCTTACCTTAGCTTTTTTGTTGTAGTATCTCTCTACATGCTGATTCTGGGCTATCATTCTCACATAGGCTATGTCTCTCCGTTCTTCAACTTCATCTAGGTCTTGCAACCTACTTTCGTCGTTATCTGCCCTGCTTACATGGGAGTATCTTAGGTTGGGTTCCCCGACCTCGACGAGTATGAATGCGTAGGTCCCGTAGACCAATGAGTAGGGCGTTTCTCCCATGCTGGAGTTTGGTGTAGTTCGATATGCCTATAGTACTTCAGGTAGTAGTTCGGGCCATAGCCCTTTAGCTTCCTCGAGCTTTTTTTTTAGTATGTTCAGTATCACTTTGTTAGAGGACTCGGCTTGGCCAATGGCAGTAGGATGATATGGCGTGGAGAGTATCCGTTTGATATGCCATTTTTCGAAGAACTCAATCGTTCTCCTTCAATTAATTGGGGTCCGTTGTCACAGCTAATTTCTTTGGGGATGCCTAAATGGCATATAATACTTTTCCATATGAAGGCGATGATCTCTTGTTCACGTATCTAAGTATACGCACCTACTTCCACCCATTTAGATAAATAGTCAGTTAAAACCAAAAGAAAGCATACCTTTCCTCCGCCTACTGGCAGAGGGCCGACGATGTCCATTCCCCACATTATGAAGGGTCATGGTGAGGTGACGGAATAGAGGAATTCTCCTGCTTGATGTATCATAGGAGCATACTTTTGACTTTGCTCGCATCTCTGAACATAATCCGCGGCTTGTTTTTTCATAGTAGGCCAATAATAGCCATCGCGAATGAGGCATCGAAGGAGGGAACGATTCCCTGTGTGGGCACCGCAGTGACCCTTGTGTATTTCCTCTAGTACCTGCCTTGTTTGATGTGGCCCAACACATTTGGCTAGGGGACCGCCAAATGTTCTCTTATAAAGGTCGTGATTTACCAGGTTGTATCGAACTGCCTGCACCCGGAGTTTCTTGGCTTCTTTTTTGTTTTGTGGGAGTGTTCCATCCTGTAAATAAGACATAATGCAGTTGCGCCAGTCCCAAGTCAGGTTCAGAGAAAGTTCCTCGACGTGGTCTATGGCTGAGTGAAGGAGGGTGACCATATTTTCCTTGTTAATATTTTTGGTGGCCGCAACTAATTTGGCGAGGCCATCTGCTTCAGTGTTTTGTGCCTTAGAGATCTGATCGAGACGGCATTCGTCGAACTCCGACAGTAGTTTGTGGATTTCTGACTGATACCTCTGCAGTCTCTGCTCTTTAATTTGGAAAGTCTCGGTGACTTGATTCACAACGAGTTGAGAGTCGCAGTGAAGGATGAGGCATTGGGCACCGTACTTAAGGGCTAACTTCATACCTGCAATCACTGCCTCATACTCGGCCTCGTTGTTAGTCATCTCCGGGCATCGTATGGACTGGCGAATTACTTTGCTCATACGGATTTTAAGGACGAGTTCCAGTCTCAATCCCGAGGCGCCGCCGGTATAGAGGGTCCAGAGGTCGATACATGCAGAAGCGCGGAGCGCTTCTTATTCCGCCTTGGGTAATATTTTTGTGCTGAAGTCGGCGATGAAATCGGCGAGCACCTGCGACTTAATTGCAGTTTGCAGCTAGTAAGTTATGTCGTGCTCGCTCAGTTTTATTTCCCATTTGGCGACCCCGAGAGCTCGGGTTTGTGTAGGATACCTCTCAAGGGGAAGGTGGTTACGACTTTTATGGGGTGACATTGAAAATATGGTCTAAGCTTGCGTGAAGCTACGACTAGTGCTAAAGCCAATTTTTCAAGGTGAGGGTACCTCGTCTCGGTATCTATTAAGGTTTTGCTGATATAATAAATAGGGGATTGCGTACCTTTATTTTCGCGGACCAAAACTGCACTGACGGCGACTTCATCTACTGCCAAATATAAGAGCAGGCACCCACGTGGGTCTGCTTTGACGAATAATAGTGGTGAGGATAGGTACGTTTTTAGTTTCCTCAGGGCGTCGATGCATTCCTCATTCGATCACAGCCCGTGGTCTTTTGTGACATCTGTCTGAGGATCGTGAAATGAACCTCGACAAGGCAGTTGTTCGCCCTGTCAGCTTCTGTACCTATTTTTTACTGGTCAGTACCTCGGGTATTGTGTCGATGGCTTTGATTTGATCCGGGTTGACTTTCATTCCTCGTTGTGATACGAGTAAGCCTAAGAATTTTCCTGAGGCCACGCCAAAAGCGCATTTCTCCGGATTCAGCTTCATTTCGTACTGCCTCAATATCTCGAAGGCTTGTTTTAAATGGCTAATGTGGCACTCCTTCTTTGCCGACTTTACTAGCATATCATCGATATAGACCTCCATTGTCTTGCCGAGCTATTCCTTGAACATTTTGATGACTAACCTATGGTAGGTGTCCCATGTATTCTTGAGTCCGAACGGCATCACTTTATAGCAGTAAGTTCCTTGGTGAGTGATGAAAGTCGTCTTTTCCTGATCTTCTTCGGCCATTAAGATTTGGTTGTAGCCAGAGTAGGCATCCAAAAAACTCAAAAGTTCATGCCCTATTGTTGCATCAATCAGTTGGTCGATGTGAGGTAGCGGGAATGAGTCTTTTGGGCATGCTTTGTTTAGATTGGTGCAGTCCACGCACATTCGCCATTTCCCGTTCTTCTTTTTAACCATGACCACATTGGCGACCCATTGGGGGGATTTTGATTCTCTGATGGAACCGTTGGCGAGTAACTTGTTCACCTCTTCGCTGAACGCTTCATTAATTGCGGCATTGAATTTTCTCCTTACCTTCCGTACCGACGGGTAGAGTGGTTCGACATTCAACCTATGAGTGGCGATGTCCTTTGGGATTCCTGGCATATCCGAGTGAAAAAAGGCAAACAAATCGGCGTTGTTAGTTAAAAATTCATGATACGTACCTGGCTCTGAGGAGTTGTGCCTGATGTAAGCCTTTTCTGCATTGTTGGCATCGTCCAACTGGATTGAGTCGAGGTCTTCTATAGTTGCATTATAGGCTTCTATGACATCTGGGTCCCTGATGGTTTTTGTTGGCGGGTCGGGTTAAATTTTACATGGCTGATTGCTATGTTTCCGCACTTGCACCTTTCAGTTATTTGGTGTATGTGCAATCTTGGGCTATCCTATAGTATTCCTGGGTGGTACGCGATTTGCCTCGAATGCTGAATATTCCCCACGGGGTTGGGAAATTTGATCATTTGATAGAAACTTGAAGGGACGACTCATATGGCATGTATCTATAGGCGTCCTATGATGGTGTTGTAGGTTGTTTCCTGGTTCATGACATGGAATGTGGTTTCCAGTGTGACTCCCCCTGCTAAGACTGGTAGCGCTATTTCCCTGGATGTCCATTCTACTGCATTGTTAAAACTCGTTAGTGTTATGCAATGCGGTATTACTTTATATTCGAGCCTCATTTGCGTGAGGACTCTCGGGGTGAATAATACACACGCCGCTTTCGTCATCTACCATGATTCTTTTCACATCTGTATCAGCGATGCATAAAGTTATAACCAAAGCATCATAATGAGGGAAAGACAAACCGTCGGCATCTGACTTTTCGAAGATGATATTGTCTTCGATGTCATCATCCCGTTCGTGGGCAACAGTCCGTTTGAGTTTGTGCGTGGTGGTGAATTTCACATGGTTTATTACCGAGTCGTCGCTGCCGCTAATGATAATATGTATGGTATGTGCTGGTGACGGTGGCTTCGGAGGTCCTTGAGATGAGTTGCGTCCTCTGGAAAAGTTGGCCCTCCCTTTGTCGCTGATCAGCTCTTTTAGGTACCCCTGGTTCAGCATCCTGACCACTTCTTATCGTAGGCCTATGCAATCTTCGGTCTTGTGTCCTCTTCCCTAATGGAATTTGCAAAGGACATTTTACCTTCTCGCGCTCGGGTCTGATTTCATTTTTTGTGGCCATTTCACCTTCGTGTCTAACTTCTCCAGTGTGTATACTATCTATGAAGGGGAAAAACAAAAGTTATGAGCAGATAACAGTGGAGGCATACCTCTTTCATTTCAGAGGGGTGCGGTATGTCGTAGCATGGCTTCCGCATGTCTTGGAGAAGGTGGGTTAGATGTTCTGACATACGGATGATGCCCTTCTCGATTGAAATGCGGGGCTTGATCCCTTCACCCTTAATTGCGCCGATCTCTCCTTGCATCGATCTGAACTGATGTTAGTCGCTGAGTCTGACCATTTAGATCATCTTCTTCTGCTCTTACCTCGGCGCAATAAGCGTTATGAATTTCTTCCCATGTGGTGGGAGGATACTTCATGAGTCTGTTGATCAATTTTTTGATTGCTTTTGATCCGTTCCTGTTTAACCCATTTTGGAAGGCCGCTACCGCCATTCCTTCCGACACATTCAGTAGGCCCATCCTTACTCTGTTGAATCGGGCTAGGAAGTCTCGAAGTCCCTCACCTGCCGTTTTCCTGATGGCGAAGATGTCGTTGACCCTAGCTTCATCTTGCTTTGACCCTGCATGAGCGGTGATGAACTTATCTGCCATATCCTTAAATGTTGATATCGATCGTGCTGGTAGCTGGGAGTACCATGTTAATTCTCTTCCTGTCAAGGTCTCGCTAAATTTTTTCAATAGCACAGATGGCACTTGTTCTTTTGACAGGTTATTGCCTTTTACCGCAGTGACGTAATGGATTAGATGATCCTCTGGATCTGTGGTCCCGTTGTATATTCTCAAGTATGGCGGCCTTTTGATGGTTTTTGGGATGGGGTGAGGAGCAGCTCCCTCGCTGTATGGTTGTTCAACGAATCGGCCCACATCGCGTGTTGGTAGTAGCTTAGGGGCGCCGGGTATCTTATTGACCCTTTCTTGGTGCTCTTTCATTTGATTACGGAGTGCTTTGTTCTCGTTTTCCATCTTTTCCATTTTCTTCAAGATGGTCATGAGTGCATTATCGCTTGCATCGATGACAGTGCGGGTGCTGCTCGTTCTCGCAGTGCCTGGTTCGCCGATGGTAGCTGCGATTTCTGCTGTCGGTGAGTCTTCGACATTTCCTTGAGGTGATTTTTCGAGCATGTTGTTCAGAGCACTTGTCAACCATTCCTCCAGCAGTTTTTTAATTGCTGGTGGGGTTTCCCTCATCGTGGATGTGGAAGCTCCCTTTTCACGCAAGATCGTCAGATCCTCATGTGGGGAGGGTGATATCTCCCCCTTCGGAGTATCTCTTAGTGTTGTATTCTCGGTATCTTCTCTATCGGCTTCGTTGAGGGAGTTTAAGAGGTTGTTTGAGATATCTGCTATCATCTTCAGCCTTGCTTCTTTCTCCGCCATTGTTGGTTTTGTATGGGGCTTGAAGAACAGTAGTCGTCTCTTTCGGGAACGTAGATGAAAATTATGATTTTGGCTATGGAAATTCCCAGGCGGCGCTAAATTGTTTAACTCAAAAGATTTTAGGTTCTCTTTAAGCAAATCAATCAATAATGAAGGGGTAAATCTTAGCCGAAGATAATAAACTCTAGAATTATAATGGTAGAGAGAGAGAGTTATAATAGAGAGACAATAGTAGAAAGATAGATTACAATTCTGTGTATTCCAGCCTGCCCTTACAAGACTTGAATCCCTCTTATATATATTGAGGGATTTTCCTTAACCGTGGGGACAACCAATTAAGGACTGCCTAACATGTCAGATCTAATACTTATACGTTGGCATCACTCCTTCCGCCTCTGGGTCGTATCCCCGTATCGACTGACGGATTCCAGGTCGCCGATCATACTCGCTATAGGCCGTGGTCGATTAAATTCGGACCTATACAAAGATGGAAAATATTTACATGATAAAAAAATCACTTAAATTAATTACAAGTAAAATATCAAACATGCTTTAAAACTTAAAAATATGTACTACGTAAGTTTATCTACTATAATTACTTAGTTCACAAAACTATAAAAGAAACAAAAAAAAAAAGGCAAGAAAAGGGGCAGTTGGACAATTAATAAGAACACTTATAATATATTGCCACGTCATCAGGGGTGGAACAAGCGTAGTAAATGCAGACGCGGACGTTCTTGTCGTTTAATAGTTGACACGGCAGACGAACCAGTCCACGTGGCTGTCAATGTCTAGGACCCACAACTATGACGTGGAAGATATATAGCCACGTGGACACCGACGCCTCATGATCGCTGTTGGTGATTTTGGTAGCATAAAAACACCCGACCATCCATCTTGTCTCTTGACTCTTTCGTAATTTTCACCTTATTTTAATTTATATTAGTATAAGAGCCCGTGCGATACGCGGATAATTTGAAAAAATATTAACCTTATAAATTATGATCTAATATATCATATTGACTTAATAAATATTAGTTGTATTTTATTATTTAATATAGTGTGCAGAAATATAACACAATCTATACATAATTAAAGGATACACATCATATAGTAATCAAATAAAAATTTTGATCATTTTTATTTTTATTATTGAATTAGCTAGTACTTAGAACTATTGATAATTTTCTTGAGTGTTATCTATTTATCTTTTATTTTTTAATTTATTTAAAATATAAATATCATAAAATTATCTCTATCCCCCTATTTTCGTACATTCCTTTCTACTGTAATACTTATTTGATTAGTTTTCAAAGTTTGTAGTTTATTAAAAATTTAAATAAAGCAATATTTTTTTATTATAGCTAATTTATTTTATTTTATTTTAAAATATTTGTAAAATTCCAATTTGAAACTACTTCCCAATTTGAATGGGTCTTTTTTATTTTCCTTTTTTTTATTATAGCTAATTATAAAATATGTATTTATAATTTAAATAGAGTAACCAATTAATTAAAAATTAAGATTCAAAGGTTTATAGTTAGAAAGGGAGTAACCAAAACTACTCCCCAACTTGAGTATGTAGTGTTATTTTGTTTTATTTTTTAATATTTTTATTTTTACTGTAGCTAATTTAATTTTTTTCTTAGTTTTAGTTTTTTTTATTTTAAAATAATTTTGAAACTACTCCCAGGTTAAAAAATGCCACTTGAAATATATTTTGTCTTAACAATGGCATTTGACTTCTTGTAGTTTTCATTTGAATTGAAAGTTTTTTTTTTTAATTTTAAAATATCTCCAACTTGAAACTACTCCTAAATTTGAATGGGTATTTCTTTTATTTATATATTTCCATTATTTTATTATGGCTAATTTTATATTTTTTTCATTTTTTTTATTTAATATATTCTTAAAACTCCAACTTGAAACTACTCCCCAATTTGAATGAGTAATTTTTTTTTTGTTTTTTATAGCAAATTATAAGATATCTATATTTATTAATTCAAATAGAGTAATCAATTAATTCAAAAATAATTAGTTAGAAAAGTAGTTTTTTTTTTCATAAAACTCCAACTTGAAACTACTCCCAAATTTGAATTGGTAATTTTTTAATTTTTAATTTTGTTTTATATTTAAAATAATTTTAAATCAATACTTGGCGTATTATTGAGTAATTAGTTTTATTTATTTATACTTTCCTATTTTTAATATAGTTAATTATATTATATTTATATTTATAATTCAAATGAAGTAACCAATTAATTAAAAAATTTAAGAAGGCTTTTTTATTAAAAAGGTAGTTTATTTTGTCTTGATAATGCCACTTTTAATTATTAATATTTTCGTTTTCTTTATTGTAGCAAATTTATTTTTTTTATTTTTAAGATAACTTAAAACTCCAAAGTGAAACTATTTCCTAATTTGAATGAGTAATTTTTTTTTATTTATATATTTTTGTTTTTTAATATAGTTAATTATAATATAACTATATTTATTAATTCAAATAGAGTAACCAATTAATTCAAAATTTAAGAAATTTTTTTTAGTTAAAAAGTTAGTTTATTTTTTCTTAATATTGCCATTTGACTTTTTGTGGTTATGCCACTTGTCTTAATAATGTGCTTTTGCCTCTTCTTTTATTATATATAAATTTTTCTTTTTTTTTTTTAACCGTTTAGGTTTATAACGGGATAGGTATAGTCGCCCAATTCTCAATCAATATTTTTGAATTTACAACAATATATTCAGTATTTTCATAGATGAATTTAGGAAGATAGTTCGTATACAAATCTTAACTCTAATTTGTAGAGATAGAAAAAATAATTTTGATAAACACTCGGCTAAAGAAAAGCATTTCAAAACAGGTTTGAAAACAAAATAATAGGTGAAGAATCTTTATTGAAAATAATGAAGACAAAAATAGTTACAACAGTAGAATAATGAAGCAATAAGATAACCGAAGTAAAGAAAACAACATATAGTAATAGAACACGAAGGATAAGATAATGCGAGAACGATAATAACAATAATATTGATATGAAAAATAAGGAACAGATACACTGTCTTAAATTAACTTAACTATCTACTAACTTTCTATCATAATCCTTGACCTTTGTATATTCTATCTAGGAGTCCTGAAATTAGAAAAAAGATTAATACGAAGCACTTTACCTATTAATGGATTTTTTTACACATGTCGAATTTTTAAAAAATCTTTTTTTTTTAATTTCTAAATATTTGTCCATTTAAGAAATTTGAACAAAACAAAAACGTTGGTCCTTAGTAAATTTACAAAATTAGTATGGAAAAGTACATTGCATGTATCTGCCCCGTTATTTGTGTGTCGGTGTTGTGTTGTATTTGAATTTTGAGCTTTGAATAAAAGTTTTTGGGGCAAGTGTGATTTTACATTATATTTACCTAATTCTTGGATTTGCCGGAATTAATGGAGGAATGAGAGAATTCCGTGAGGTTACGTAGCCAGCCCGTCGCCGTTTTGCATGGCGGCAATTATATTAACTTTATCGACGTGAAACAAATTTTTAAGGAATTAAATTATATAATGTGAAAGAGTATATTATGTTATTATATGTCGCCGGTTGACCTATAAGGATTGCCGATAAATAACTCTTTATAATAAATAAATGTTAATAGTTGCAAAATAAAATTTGAATATGCTATAGCCAATTAAATAGCGTAAATATATACGATGTAATTCTTTTCAACACCATTTTATATAAAAAAAAATCTTAATTAATCGGGAGCGCCATAGTACATGTTATAAAACACATTTTTCTTCTCATTGTGCCCGTTCTTTTTTCTTTTCTTTTTTCCATATAACAAAAAGTTTGACGACAGATTGAAAAATTGCAGGGGCGGATATAAACTTTTTTGTTTTGTTTTGTTTCCATTCTGTATACGGTACACGCATTGAAGTAGACTATATCCGGATTCACGCCGCATATAGGGCGAGATTCGGGAGGAAGCGCCCCTATTAAGGATTTTTTTCATGTCAAGGCTCGAACTCGAGGCCTCTAGTTAAGGGAAGAGCAGCTCCATCCAGTGCACCACATCCTTCGGTGGTGGATATTGTGAGCACGTGATTTTTGCCGCGCTTAAATTACTCCTATAGAATTTCTTAAAATTAGGATTTTTCTTTCATTATTTGAATTTTTTAGGAATTAATTACATGATTTTGTGTTTTGTTTGCATTTTATGTGCATTTTTAATTGTCATAAAAATGAAAAATTACAAAATAGCATACTTGCATGTAGGACCTAATTTTAGATTTTTAGATTTATTAAACATCATTGAAAATAAGAGAAAAAATAACAAAAATTGTCCTTTTACATTTTGTTTCTTTAATTTCACTTTTTGTTTAGTTTTCCTCTTAAAATTAGAACCTAGTTAATTTTAGAAAATTTAATTAGTCTCGATTTAGAATTAAATCAGGTTTTGGCTACTCTTAATTTTGCATTTAATAAAATCTAAAATTTAAATAAATAAAAAAGGGAAATAAGAAAACAAATAAATAAAAAGAAATTGAGAATTTTTAAAAGAGTCAAATAGGTTGGCCAATATTGGACCAATTTTTTGATCCCAACCCAAATTTGCCTCAAAACCCCATGCCAAAATGGCCCAAATGACCCGCAGATCCGGTCCAGCATCCCAAAATTCGAAACGGCGTCGTTTTGAATTAATGAAGGCCAACTAAATCTAAGCCATCCATTCACTTTAATCCAACGACCCATAATTGATCTTGATTTTAAATAAAACTGTCTAAAATTTGAGAAAACCCTAGAGACGAACCCTGTCTTCCTCGTACCTTCTCGTCTCCGCCATAAGCCACCGGCCGAAAATCGTCTCCGCCGGCGGCGATGTTCCAAACTCACCCAAAAATACACCCCTGAACCACCTCCTCTCCCCTTTCCAAAATCCACTTTTAGTTTCCCTCGAATCCTTGCCAAATCCGTCGAATCTCAAATCAAAGTTTCGGCTCCAAAACCCTAGCTCGTCAAACCGCACCCAAATCCGCACTAGGGCTTCGTCTTCATCTTCCTATCATCAATCCACCTTTATTTCTTCTCGAAACCCACTGGAATACCCCCAAATCCCTTAACCCTAGCCGCCGCATTTAGCCTCCAGTTGCGCCGCCGCCTCCAAAACCTACCAAATTCATACCCCACACTCTCCTTACCCTTCTCTACCTAAACCCCAAACCATTTACCCTTAAACCTAACTGAAACCGCCGGAGCATAGATCTAGGGTTGCTTCGAATTTCTGGAGAAAAGTCGGATTTCGAATTGGTCCTAAGGTGATGCTATGTGTTTGTTCTTACCAAGAACAAACACATAACATTACTTGGGGGCCAAATTCGAGGAGGTGCCAGTTATTTTAAAATCAGTAAGTTCTTTTAATTTTCTGATTTTTCATTAGTTTAATTTTGTTTAATCTTGATTTGATTTTTGTTTTGTTTCTATTTGTTTGAGTGTTAGTTTAATTCTGATTAGTTTAAGCGTTTAAGTGTTCGTTTAGTCGGATTTTCTGTTAGTTTTGTTTTGATTTTGATATGTTTGCTTCCAATAATGATTGTTTTTCATTATTATTGTTCTGCTTGTATTTGTTTAGAATTTTATTTCTTATTTTTTAGCTTTGATTAATTAGTATTTTTGCCTTTTGTTCAATTTGGTCTGATTAGATTCCAATTTCTTGCATTTTTATCTTTGTAATCCCTATGTTGATTTTAACTGTTCTTAGCTTGGGCTTGATTGATACTAGAACTAATTTTCCAGTTAATTGGATTTGTGATAGTTTTTAGTCTAATTGTTAGGTTTTTAATTAGTAGTGTGGTTATAGCTGATAATGTCAACTTGGTAAATTGAGACCAAGGTCAGAGGTTAGTTTTATTAGTCTAGTAATTTCAAAATAGGTTCAGTGGTAGTTTGGGTACTTAGAATTAGATAGAAATGATGTAGGTTAAACTAGAACACCCTAGAATCTTCTAAAATAGGGCCTTAGTCATAATTTCAGAAACTTAATACAATAACTTGAGAAAAAAGTCAAAATATTAGGGATTAATGTATAAAAATTGAAAATAAAAAGAGGGAGAAATAGGTAATGAGATCTAGAAGCTTCCCCTTGATTTTCTGCCTATAAAAGGCACCCCCTCGCCTTCTTTCATAAATTTTTACATCTGAAAAATTCCCCAAAAAGTTTCTGTCAGTCTCAACATCCAAAATTTTGAATTTCAAAATTCAAAACTAATACCCAATCTGAAATCTGAGGAAAATATTTTATTCTAGATCTAGATCTCTAAAAAACCAAAACATAACACCAAAAATCCCAAAAATTCAGTTCCCCTATAGTCCTCCTTACAATAATTTCAGTTTCAGCTTTCAATTTAAGCCTCCTATCTTAGATTAAGTTCACAAAAATGAGTTGAACAGTCCGGATCCAGTAGTTAAGGTCTTCAAAGGCTCCTGAAACCATCTTTGTTGATTTTGTGACCATTCGAGTTAATTGTAGATGTTCATTGGCTCTACTCATTTGAAATTAGCTGCTATTCATTGAGACATTATTCCTGGATCAAAAGTCAGTTCAAATTGCTGCTGACTGTGGTTTATTGTTGCTGGGTACTGTTTATTGCTGCTGACCTCTCCTTCTTCTTATTTGTATTTCCATCTACAGGTACACACCATGTAACTCTCAAATCTGTGGACATAAATAGAAGTTCAACATAGCTGTTTTGCTATCAGTTTCCATATTACATTTCATGTATTTTCATGAGTTTTATTAGATCCTTATCTGTAATTAAGACTGGACTGTTTTAAGACTGTTTAGAATTACGATTATGTGATTATTGGACTATTGATCTTTGGACTATTGATTTGTATTGGACTGCTGATTATCCATTAGTTTAGTATAATTTCGTTTGGTGACTAGTTTAGCTTTCAATATTATCAACAACATAAGTGAAGAGACTGATTCCAGATCTTCCTTTGTAGTTAATCATTAAACAATTGAATTATTAGGAATAGTTAGTAGAAATTCCATTTATGGTGCATTAATTCAGAATTTGCTAGCATGTTAATTTGAAGATTAAATTAGAATAATGTGTTGAAATCAACATGTTGTTATATTGCTGCGAAATCTAGTGCATCTCATAGTTCAAATATGCTGGTACTTTAGTCTACTCGTTTAGTGTTTGTAAGTTGCTTTCAAAGACAATGATTTAGACACAAGCATATAGGATTACCAGCTTCAACAACTATTGAATAAGTTGAATAATACTGAATTCAGAATCAGTTATTTGATCAATAGTAACTAAACCTATTGTGAATTGAAATCAATAACCTAGGATCCAAATAAAACCTGCACTAGATATGGACTCATTTAAGAGCCCAAACATGATAACCTCTGTTTAAATAAGAGCTGGGCCTAGATCTGCTTAAGGCCCAACGTCAGATAGCTCTTTCAAGGGCTAAATGAATTTTTCTCCTCCTAGGCCGAGTACCATGCCCAATCTGCCGGACCCTTTGTTTCATTTGCTGAAGTTGTTGGTTTTGGACTGTTCAAATTGGGTCATATGGTGCGGGCCCAAATTTGTGCACATGAGACAGCTTTTTTTTATGAAGCTAACCGCTTGTTCTTCTTCTTGAATTCATTTTAAGGCCTAAAAATGCTGAAGGTGGGAATTCATATTAAAATCGTAAGATGAACTAGGAAACATGGTTTCAGGCCTTCTAGTTAAGTAGCATACTTGAATTAAGAGGTTGCCCTCTTGTTCAAGTGTGGACTTGAACTCGAGGCCCAAATTCTTTGATTACTTTAAATAATAGCAATTGATAATATTAATTAATTAGGGCCCTTAGAGACAAATTCCATGAAAAATCATAGTTTGCTCTAGGATGGCCTTCAAATAATAAAATGAGATGATCCACACCAAATAAAATGTATAAATCGCATGGTCCTCTTTAAATGCTTACATTAAAATACTTAGAATTCGGGATGTGCCGTTTAGCGAATTTTCACGGCCTCCTGCGAAGTTAATAATACGTTAGTCGCTTTAGGCGCGCTGTTAATAATTTTACCTTCCTAAATACGGGTGTGCATTTCATGGAACCCAAATCCAAATCCGAAAATATTGAATAAGAATGTGTCGAGGATCCGGGTGCATTTCATGTGACGTGATCCAAAAATACGTTTTTAAACGACGTTCACTTTCTTAAAAAATTTAACTAAAAGTGGTAAATAATTCTAAAATTGCACTATAGGATGACATGTATAAAAATCAGATGTTAGCCATTTATAATAATTTAAGCGACCGTGCTAGAACCACGGGATCTGAGAGTGTCTAACACCTTTCCTCGGGTTAACAGAATTCCTTATTCAGAATTTTTGGTTCGCGGACTCCATTCGGGAAGTCGAAATTTCCTTGATTTGGGATTCAAGATAAACCGGTGACTTGGGACACAAAAATCCAATCCTATCCCAAGTGGCGATTCTAAATAAATAAATAATCCTATTTCGAATAATGTCACTTAAAGTGGAAAAACTCCTTTATACGTTATTCTTTGGGGTAAGTATGTAAAAAAAGGGGTGTGACAGATATAAACTTTAATGTATGAGTTCGTTTGCTTAATTCAATATGTGTGAACAAATTCATCAATATGTCTAAAAATTAAATTCAAAAGGTATTTACTAGCATTTGAGGTTGCTTGCCTAAATTCTAGAACGAACTCTGGATTAGGGGTGTTAATGATTCGGTTTGGATTTTCTCTAAAAAGAAACCAAATCAAGTAAGTCGGTTTTTTAAATATTAGAACCAAACCAAACCAATTAAATCTGTTTTTTCTCGATTCGGTAATTCGGTTTATGTCGGTTTTTCGATTTTTTCAATTATTTGTCGATTTTTTCTTAAATATAAGACATACACTACCAAACACATATTTTGGCAACTACATTTTCAACGTAACACTATCAAATCAATTACCCTTTGAAAAATCTATTATTTACCAAGATATATTGATGATAATTGAATCAAATAGTGATATCTAATTTAAGACTTCATTAAAAATATATTATTTTTAACATGAAATAGATTCTTACATTTAACAAAAGAAAACTATCAATTAAACTAGAATGTAAAGGTAAAAGAACTGTACTAAAAGTGCAATCGATTAATATTTACTATAAAAAATTTAAAACTTTATATAAAAGTATACATACATATATGTGTAATAATAAATTTAAAATAGCTACTTCTATATTCGCTGTGGTTTGGTTTTTTTAATTAAAATTAAAACTAAATCAAATTTGATCGATTTTTAAATTTCAAAACCAAAACCAAACTAAGCCAAACCAAACCAAAAAGTATCGTTTTTAAATCGGTTTGGTTCGATTTTCGGTTTGGTTCGAGTTTTTGAATTTTTATGAACACCCCTATCCTGGATCCCTCTCTGCTAAATTGTTGAGAGGAAAAAATAAAAATGGTGCATTTTCAAGCTTTCTTATTTGAAATTTCTAAAACATTTTGCATACATTTTTCAGTTCAAATGTTGAATAGCCAAATGTCAAAAATTTTAATTAAGCGCCAAGCTGAACTCAGCCAGAGAAGACTTTTGGGATGATTTTGAGCATATATAGCTAGCAATCTATCAGCCGACAGAAAAACATTTGATGCTATTTCCTCGGAATTTATAAAATAATAAAAAAAATTGTACGATTTTCAATATACCTGATTATTTATTTAGTTATTTCAGACATGTTTTAGGAATCTGTTTAGCCAAAAAGAAACAACAGTTATGCAATCTAGCGTGGACGTTAGCTGGTTTCCACCTTAATTGGAGTGCTTTCTACCCAAAGACAACTCTGAGGAAATTAAATAAACTTAAAAATAAATTGTATACGGTAAAATTAATTAGTACTTAATAATTTTGATTCCAATGGAAGAATGAGTTAAAAGCAATTATGAATTCAACAAGAGCAATATAACTTTGGAAAATCTTCAAGTTTCAACTATGAAGTGTTATTTAAGAGAAAAAAAATTGATATCGAGTTGTTATTAATGAATCACTTCAGGCAAAATTTATCTTAGTGATCAGATAGACACATTAAATATGGTTAGTTAATCCAAAATATGTATATATGAATTTAGCAATGAATTAGTGATAGATTAACAGCAATTCACTAAAAGAAATCGTCCCAGCTAAACATATTTTGAATCATTGGCGATTTAAAGTTTCACTGCATATAGTTCTTACTGTTAGCATGACTGTGTTAAAAATAAACTGTTAGAAAATAAAGAAAGGTAGAGGAATGAGAAATTTCCGAGTCCACAATTTCTTTGTGTGTCCTTAAGGAATTTTAACCCCCTCACACGTTGCCAAGGTAATGGATTAAATCCTTCCAGGGTAAAACGGAATAAACCTTCCTGCAACAGTGGCAATACAAACTGCAGGATTCCAACGAACTCAAAAACGGAGCAAAATCACACTTACGAATTTGAGAGAGAGATATTGCGAAGTAGGATGCAATATATTCAGAAAGAAAGGAGTTCTGAAGTGTATTTCGTATATCAAAGATGCAGCCTCGCCTCACAATTTATAGACAAATATTAGAAGAGGTGTCTTGAAAAGGTGCCTTTTCAGAAAATACGTGGCCTGCCGCAATTCTACCGCGATCGCGGCAGAACTGCGGCCAGAGAGCCTTTCTGAATCTCACTGCCGCGGTTCTACTGCGATCGCGGCAGAAACGCGGCCAGCGAGGTTCTCTGAAATTTCAGTAGAGTTCTGGCGTACTTTCAGCAGTGATTTGGTATTTAATTAATTATTGAATAATTAAATAAATTTTGTCCAAAAATAATCTTATCGATCGATTTGACAAATTCGAAGCTGAAGCCGAAGCCGAAGCCGAAGCCGAGCCGAGCGAGCGAGCGACGACGGCGCGAGGGTTCATTCTCTTCAACTCCTTTTAAGAGCTTTAAGAAGTGATTCTATATATAAGCACACAAATGTGGTTGTCCCTCAC
>MU767077.1:64928-82037 GCA_026770625.1 Nicotiana glauca
ATTGTCCGGAGTATCTTCAGCCATGACCGGAGGATCCTCCTTGATGAAACGTTGCAAACTAAACATAGTAAGATAGAAGAGCATCTTCATTTGCCAGTGTTTGAAGTCAATACCGGAAAACTTTTCGGGTTTTTCTGCCGGTGCCATAGCATGGGCAGGAGCAGAACGGCTTGCAGCAACACTTGTCAAAGTAGCACCCGTTCCCGCAACACTTCCATTAGTTGGTTTTCATTCGTCATATTTCTGTAAAGTCAAAAACAATACAGAACTTTTGTTAAATCAGTGAAGTTTTGATATCTTCAAACTGAATACCAAACCAAACATACAACACGTAACAATGGTGAAGTTTTTATATACTTCAAACCCGTACGTTTATTATTCCGGCAAAGTTTTTATGTACTTTAAATTGGACAGAGACAATAAATGGAGTAGAAAGCAACAAGGCTTTAGTCTCCAATAAAATATAAAGAAAATAGTTTAATAATCAACACAGAAACTTTATAAAATTCCTTAAGCTTGTTAGCGTCATTGTGTTAAAAATAAACTGTTAGAAAATAAAGAAAGGTAGAAGAATGAGAAATTTCCGAATCCACAATTTCCTTGTATGTCCTTAAGAAATTTTAACCCCCTCACACGTTGCCAAGGTAATGGATTAAATCCTCCTAGGATAAAACGGAATAAACCTTCCTGCAACAGTGGCAATACAAACTGCAGGATTCCAACGAACTCAAAAACGGAGCAAAATCACACTTACGAATTTGAGAGAGAGATATTGCGAAGTAGGATTCCGAGTCCACAATTTGCTTGTGTGTCCTTAAGGAATTTTAACCCTCTCACACGTTGCCAAGGTAATGGATTAAATCCTCCCAGGATAAAATGGAATAAACCTTCCTGCAACAGTGGCAATACAAACTGCAAGATTCCAACGAACTCAAAAACGGAGTAAAATCATATTTACGAATTTGAGAGAGAGATATTGCGAAGTAGGATGCAATATATTCAGAAAGAAAGGAGTTCTGGAGTGTATTTCGTATATCAAAGATGCAGCCTTGCCTCACAATTTATAGGCAAATATCAGAAGAGGTGTCTTGAAAAGATGCCTTTTCAGAAAATACGTGGCCTGCCGCGGTTCTACCGCGATCGCGGCAGAACCGCGGCCAGAGAGCCTTTCTGAATCTCACTGCTGCGGTTTTACTGCGATCGCGGCAGAAACGCGGCCAGCGAGGTTCTCTGAAATTTCAGTAGAGTTCTAGCGTACTTTCAGCAGTGATTTGGTATTTAATTAATTATTGAATAATTAAATAAATTTTGCCCAAAAATAATCTTATCGATCGATCATTTGATAAATCCAAATCCAAATCCGAAGCCGAGCCGAGCGAGCGACGACGATGGCGCGAGGGTTTATTATCTTCAACTCCTTTTAAGAGCTTTAAGAAGTGATTCTATATATAAGCACACAAATATGGTTGTCCCTCACTAATGAGGGACAAAGTAATGAGGGACAAAGTGCAAGACAAAATTCACTTCTTCAAATTTTCATTTTTCCTCCATTTTATTTCCTTCCATTTCCAATTCACACTTCTTCTACTTTAAAGCCAAATGGCTTAAAGTCTCCAACACTTACTATCAACAATGATATTTATCATTATATGTCTGTATTGTCCATTCGCAGCTCAGGAGCAACGATAAAATTATAGGTCACGAGTTTGAATCGCGAAAGCAATTGTTAATGCTTGCATTAAAGTAGACTGTCTATATTTTACCTCTTGACGTACGTCCTGTGTGAATACGTAATGCTTTATGCACCAGACTTGTTCTTTTTTATCGTCCATTCAAAAGCTAAAATCTCTTCGAGATGTTCAAACTTGTTAATCAAAATGGAACCCACAATTTGATTAAACGTTTCTGTATATTGAATAATTTCGTGTCGACTTTGTCACATAACAACCAAAACTATCAAAGAGAGCGATAGAGTTTGTTCTACTGATCGCCAACCAAGTGCGTCTGTTCCGCGTAATTTGAATGGCAGGAACTTGGCCAGGGCTTCATGTATTGAATTGAAGAAGAAAACACAAAACAGTACAGATATGTCTCTCAACTCTCATCTTTACTTTTAATACATTTTGATTTGGATGGTTGTTATCTATTCTATGGTATTGTATTACTCGCTATTTTAAATACAATATTTGTTTTGATAGTTACTTAAATTTTGTTATATCGTATTGTTAAATTTATCGTTATATAACTATGAAAAGTGCCATTTTATGTAACGATCAATTTGGTGTGGTCGCGTTGTTATCTTGTCTTTTTCTCCCATCTTGCCCTTCCTTATTATTAAATAGTTCTATTTTATTTTCTTGCCCTACCTATTTATATACAATAATTCTATCGTGTATCCTTTTTTTTAATTATAACTTTATTCTTCATATTGCTGGTGCATTATATCATGAAACTACCCCGAATGATACAATTTATCCAGACGTTATATTTATCAAAACAGTATAGTATAATATAATACAATATAATACGATACATTATGAAACCCATGCAATAACCATCCAAGTAAGTTGTTCATGTATGTGTCTATTGCGCGTTGTTGTATTGATTGGATTTGATTTATAGACTTGAAAATGTATTGATGACTATTACAACCTTTTACACTGTAAAAAAAATATAACGATCCGACCGGTAGTTTTGTGTATTACAGTCCTGTTTTCCCTTTTGATGTTTCACACATGTGTATTTGTGATTTTATGGCTTGTGGAGTTGGTTAGTTTAGTTCTAAAACGGTTTTGGGTTTATTTTCACTCTATGGTTCTTGGTTTAGAAGCCTAAGCTAAAAATGTTGACCAAAGTTTGATTTTTGCGAAAACGACCTCGGAACGGTATTTTGATGGCTCTGATAAGTTTGTATCGTGATTTTGGACTTGGGTATACGTCCGAAATTGAATTTGGAGCTCCCTCAGTTGATTTGACTTGTTTTGCCGAAAGTTAGCAATTTGAGGGTTAGAAGTTTCCCTAAGTTTGACCATAGGTTGACTTTGTGGCTATGGGGTTCGGAATTTGGTTTGGGTCTTGGAATAGGTCTGTTTTTCTATTTAGAACTTGTCTACAAAATTTGGTGTCATTTGAAGTTTTATTAGAGCTTTAGGTTCATAAGTGTTACGAGTCAAAGCAAGTTTAGTAGAGTTTTGCGGATCGGTATAAAGACGTCTGTACTTATCTTTTAGAGGCTACGGAAATATTAGGAAAATTCCACTTCTTTGATTCCTTATCGTGCGAATTGTTGATTTCAAACTCTAAGCCTTGGCCTTTCTATTCTCTCACGGATGGTGAGGACACGCACTGCTGGATCAGATGATCAAACATTCACGCCCTCTACTCGAACTGCAAAAGGTCGGGGCCAGGGCAGGGGCCAGGGTAGAGGCTGAAGAGGGGAACGTGTTGAAGCGAGAGCACCTACCCAAGCAGCAAATGAGGAGCCACCAGTAGCTCGGTTGGGTGACAAGCACCCGAGGCGCCTGTTGTTACCTCTAGACTTCAGGATACCCTAGCATAGTTTTGAGCACGTTCGCCACTTTAGCTTGGGCACGATTGATCCCCCTTGAACCAACTACATCTCATGCTGGGGGAGGCGCTCAGACTCCCGTGGCTCGTATCCCAGAGCAGCGGGTTCACATTGATAAGGTCTCGGGTGTCATGTCAGCACAACCCGTTATTTCGGTTCAGCCTGAGGTCAGGCCAGGGGCATCTAAGGAGGAGCAGAGGAGAGTCGAAAGGTTCAATAAGTATGATCCTCCTACTTTCAGTGGCACAACTATTGAGGATGCTAGGGTTTTCTAGAGAAGTGCCATCGTATTCTTCACACCATGGGTATTATGGAGGTAAGTGATGTCGCCCAAACTCACACCACGAATATAAGTAGTGAGGCGGTCGAAACAATAAGAAAAATCCAGCGCAAGTCAGGGTCGAATCCTCATAGAGTTAGAATTGGATACACCTAGTGTAATTGTATAATGTGCCTCAAATTGCACTTCTACATTCTTATTTGTTGTTTCAATTTTTTACTTTAAGCCATTGATTGCAATTATAAAACTAGGAGACAATATTTTTGGTTTTGGTTGTTTTTCAAATGATAAAGGATCTAGGGTGTGACTTCCACCTAGGTGGTTACGGGTTGTAAACTCTAGGACAAATTTGATTAGTTGCAGTTGTAATATAGCAATCACACGCAATTACCCACTCTATACCTCTCGGAAGTTTGAGTGGTTTTGCCCAATTTGGATTTCTCAAGTCCAAATGGGTATTGCACAAATTAAGTGATATATGCTCAAGTCGAGTCTTACTATCTCTAGATTTTGACCCTTTAATTGGGGCTATCAGTTTCTTAAGTTCACCCCAATTTCTTGTTAGCCAAGTTTTCCTAGACTTAGTCTCTCTTTCTCAAGTAGAAACTTAGTCAAATAGGCATGAATCAATATTTGCAACTATTAATTCTTGAATACAAACATGAACAAGGCTAAAATCAATAACCCAAACGCACCCTACATCAAACACCCATCAAGTACCTACACTAGGGTTGGGCCACAACCCTAGCTAGAAATTTAGCAACTCATGAAAATTGAGAAACCTAAAAAAGAAATTAAGATATAATGCGTAATAATTGATTAGAGAAAGAAAATCTAATGTCTAGAAGTTAATCTAGTATAAAATTTCTCAAAACAACAAAGAAAATGGCTCAGGTACTCTTCCCTAAACTAAATTTAACCTAAAAATGACAAAAAGTTCTATTTATACTAAGCTGAAAATATCTGACAAAGGCGCCCCTACGAAGGTTGTGCGGTCGCATAATTCTGGTGCGGTCCGCACAATGAGCTATTGCGGTCACACAATTATCGTGCAGTCCACATTCCTGGAACTTGGGGCTTGGTACTTTGGTGCTTCTGCGGTCCGCATCAAAATGAGTGCGGCTGCGCATTTGATTATGTGGCCACACAAAAATAGTGCGGTCCGCATTCCAGCTTGACTCTAGATTCCCATCTCTCTAGTCTTTGTCTTCTGCGGTTGCATAATTTTGAGTGCGGCCGCACAATTATAGTGCGGTCTGCATGCCTTCATCTGGCCCAAAAACTAACTCTCTGAATCTCCTTTCTGCGGCTGCACTAGAATTGTGTTGTCCGCACTGTTGGCCTTTTTGCCCTATTTTGGTTCTTGTTCACTTTTGACTCCTTTATGAGTTAATTTTGACTTCTTTTAGCTCGTTTCCCAATATTCTTGTACAAAAGGACATTTCATTAGTTATTGGAAATACCTTTAAGCATTTTTGAGCTAAAACGCAAGTAAATAAGAGCAAATAAGTGGTCAATATCCCTACTTATCAACTCCTCCAAACTTAAGCTTTTGCTTTTCCTCACGCAATTAAGGCAATTCCTGCCTCTACTGAAAAAAGGATATTTTAGCTGTCCCAAGGTGAACCAGTCACATATCAATTGGTACCAACAATTACCCACAACACATATGAATTATCAACAACACAATGAGTTGACTTTTTGAGTACCATAGTTCTAATGTGACACTAGAGCATCAAGAGTTGACTCTATTCATCAAGAAAGCTTGCTCTTTCACGTAGGTCATTGTGGATCCCAAACACCTCCTCCCCTACTCTCCATTAACAAATCTCACTTTAGAGTGTAACACTCGAAGCAAGGATTGTGAAAAGTTCGCTCATCTCTCTCAAAATAACATCACAAGTCCCGCTTTAAGCACCATAAGCTTTCCCCTTATGTAAATCACCACTTATGTAAGCTCACTCAACTTGAAATCATGTATGTCTTTTGCGGGATGTAATAAAGGCTTTTGGACCAAGGTAGGATTTGTTGGAATAAAATGGTTTCATCTTTCCTTAAGCTCTCCATTTTATCTTTTCGGCTCATACTTTCTCGACTCTTTGAGTCATTTTCTTCTTCCTCGGGGGAACTAGAGAGACGTAACGTCACGCTTTCTTGATGATGACATTCATTTTTCTCCTTTTCTATATACCCCATGCCTTTCATCATTGTTTTCTTTGAATCCCTTAAACTTTCTACCTTATTCACTTTCTTTTTGGAATTTTTCTTTTTGTTCTTTCTTTCTTTTCTTTGCCTTCCCTTTCTTCATTTCTTTCTCTTCTTTGTACTTATAATCACTTTCAAACTCCTCGTCTCTCCCCCAAAGTTATGTTTTTGCCTTTTTTCTTAAGAATGCTAAGGAAAGATCGGGTGATAAGAGAGGGTCATTACAAAACAGATAAAGGCTTGTAACGTGGTCATTGAAAGATTAAGGGCTTCGGCTCAAAGGGGTTGAATAGGGATATCACATTGCTAGGCTATGGAAAATTTTAAATTTCAAATTGGATCAAGGAGAGCCTATAATCATTACTCAAGCCAAGCTACACTTAGAATTTTTCCTAGAAACACTTTCATGGCAATTTCTAGACGATTAGCATGGGTACTTGGACTTGTAACTAAACGTCTCACCCGTCACGCTTCTGGATTGTTACATAAAAAGGAGTCGAGGGCCCACAACAACCTAGCTAAGAGTGAGAATCACAAATGGCTCGATTTGAACCACTAGATGACTACTTAAGTCAATATAAGAGTCAAAAGGGTCACAACTGGAGCTATTATCTGCCAACAACTTGTTTTTAGCCATACGATCATAGGTAAATGTGTTGGTACCAAGTGAAGCATATAACCTTTTATTCATTACTACTATATTTTTCTAAACATAAAAAAAATGGACTCAATCCCTTAAAAAGGTTGTTACGCCATCCATCGTTTGGAAGAGCCACCTAGTTCACACAAAATCCACCTTTGGAAAGAACTGTGGCATTAAGAAAGCCAAAGGCTTATAGTTCACTCAAACATAAAAAGAAGTTGACAAATTAAAAAGAAGCTACTAAAGTAAATAAGAAGTTATACCATTAAGGAAAAACAAACTAAAGAACTTATGAAGTAAACTGCAGAAAGTAAAATAAATATACAAATCGAAGTCAAATGAATATATATATATATATATATATATATATATATATATATATATATATATATATATATATAAGGGAAACTGAATATGTACATCAGGGGTGAATATATACAAATAGAAAATAAGGATTAAAGAATAATAGTATTAGAGTTATTACAAGCCAAATCCAAATGTCAATGTCAATCAATCAAAATAGACCACCCCCAAATGAAAATAAGCATTATCCCCAATGCTTAACCAAAAGAAGAACAAGGAAGGATAGAGAGATAAGAGAACTCCCTATGTGGTCTCAATCTGCATGGGATCTGCAACACCCTTGGTATCCAGTTGTCTCTCATCATCACCTGGTTGATGGACAACAAGGATGCTGAGCATCTGGATTACCTCTTCAGTAGGCGGGCAGCCGCAACCAGCTCCTCAGACTGGCCGGCTGCTACTGGTGCATCAGGTACTGCTTTTCAATCTAATGGTAAATCACCGGTAGATGTAATCTTTTCAATCTCTTTTCTCAGCTTTTCTGGCCGACTTCTTTGATGTCTGAGACTTAAGCATCTTCTTGATATGTTTGCCCAAATCCTCAATGACTTTCCCTTGTGCCACCATTTTAGCCATGATAGCCTTATGGTCGACCAAAATTTTCTTCAATGTTTCCTCCACTGACGGAGGTACCTGTGGATCTGCTGGGGATGCTAGAGCTGAGGACTGTGTTGCAACAATATTGGATATATCAGTCAGCTTTTTAGTAGCTGCCTGCATCCAGTTGTTGAGTCTCGGCAATATCTGGGAGACTCGCAACGCAGTCTGAGGATAAGTAAATGAAGTCGACACTGATAATCTAGCATAAACAGGTGGTCCAGCAGAGGAAGATGGTGGCATGTCCGTTGTCCTGGTGGAAGGTCTGGCTGCTGTGGAAGGTATGGCAGATGCTGAAGGCTCAACAGCTGAATTAGTAACTACTACCACTGGCTCCACAAACTGGCCAGCGGAGGTAGTAGTCTTACCCTTGAATTGGGGGTTGTCAGCTCCCTGAAGGTGGTACTATGAGAAAGTCTTATTGGCCTTTACATCGGTATCATAATTCTTCGGCTTTACCCCTTGATCCTTTAAGTTTTCTGTAAGGAAGTTTGGGTACGGATGGAATCTTTCACCCTTCTGGACAGCTAAAGTGATGTTGGTAGACATGATGATACCAACATTTATCGGATACCTAGCCATAATCAAAGCCACTAAGACTGTACGAGAAAATAGGAGTTGGTTCTAATTGAGGCATGGATATATGCGGATACACACCAATGTTTGCCACCCTTTTGCTTTAAAATTTAGGGTGGCCCGGACAATTGGAACCCCTGGTGTGAGCCACAAAGATGTTGATCCTCGAATTTCCAGAATCTCAACTAGCCATGGGCGAGTTGCATCATCCATAGATAGCTTCTCCAAGTATTGGACTGCCTCCAATTCCTCAAACCCCACATATGAATTCAATGCACAGGAGTCGAATCGTACTTACAGATTTCGCACTTTTGTCACCTTGGTACTCTTTTTGATATGAGCTACATTTATATAGAATTCCTTGACCAGATGCTCATTTGCATCGGTGAACCATTTTGATTGGCTCCAACCCTACATCACTATATAATGTCAAAGAGTGGTCGATGCAGCTTTTACCTGAAAGGTCGGGATCGGTATCCACAAGGAGCTAATATTGGTTTGGAGTTAGGTTTCTATCCAATCTGGCTATGCATGTTGTTATTAATTACACTTCTAACCATGCTTTGTTTTGTGACTATTCTACATTTAAATCTATTGATTGCTGAAAATAAACTAAGTACAATGTTTTTGTAAGAGTTTTCTCAAGTGATAACAAGCACTAGGGAAGTGACTTACACCTAGGTGAGTATCTAATGGGATCTAAAATTTAGGACAAGTTTGTTATATATGGGGTCTTGATATAACCGTGTCACATAATTGCTCGCTCTATACCTCTCGGTAGTTTGAGTGACTTTGCCCTAATTGGCTTTCTCAAGCCCAATTGGGTCAAACAATACAAGTAAAATTGGCTCAAGTCGGGTATTACTATCTCTAGGTTTAACCCTTTAATTGGGGCTACCAAATCTCTTGAATGCATCCCAATTCCTTGTTAGCCTGAATTTCCTAGACTTAAGACCCTCTTTTTCATGAAGAATCTAAGTAATAAAGGTATGAATTAGTGTATACAACCACTAATTCTACAATTAAAGCATGAAATAAGCTAAATACCACTAACCCATAAATAATTAAGCCCTGAAATAGAAGATCCATTAAAAACCCACACTTGGGTTGGGTCACAACCCTAGCTAATGGGTTTAGCTACTTATAATCAAGGTAGAAATCAAAGATGGAGATGAAATATAAGCCACAAAATTTGATTATAAGAATAAAATCTAAGAATAATAGCTAAAGATGTTCTAAAATTACTCTAAGTAGTAAAATAGGGCTATTCACGAGTTCCTCCAAAACAAAAGATCATCTAAAAATCTGAAAATCTCTATTTATACACAGTTGAATTACTGGACAAAAAAGCCCCTACGGAGGTTCCGCTGACAGCATAATAATGGGCGCCTCAGCGCTAGAACTTTCGCGGCCACGGAAAAGCAAACGCGGGTCGTAGTTCTTCTCTTTTGGACTGGGACTGGACTTGATTTTGCTAGGAGCGTAAAGGAAACCGCCTCAGCATTATCTTCAACTGCGGTCGCATAATATATTTGTGAACCGCACTCTTCATTTGAATTCAAATTTCTAGTCCTCTGATTCTCAATTTTCCCTCAGCGGCTATTTGGACCGCGATCGCGACATGTATTTTGCTGCCGTGCTATTTCACCACGGCCAGCAGTGTCTATTGTGCCCAAAATTGCCTTCTCTGAACCTCAATTCCGTTGAGAGCGTAATTATGGTCGCCTCAGCGGTGGACCTTTCGCAGCCGCACTATTTCATCGCTTTCAGCTCAACATTGAACTTGTGTAGGTTTAAGTCCTTTATGAGCTGGTTATGACTTTCTTGCCTCATTTTGACCAAATCGTGAAAACATGCACAATATGTTAGTTTTTGGGATTACTTTTACACATTTTTTAATCCAAAACCTAAGAAAAAGAGAGCATAATATAGGCTAGAATCCGTAGTTATCACATTTTCATCCTTTTCGCTCCTGGAATTGCCTAAGGACATTGGGATTGTGCTTGTTCAAATATTTCATCAAGAATTGTTGCTCAAGAGTGAGCGACCTTTTCGTCCACCATTCTCTAAATTTTGCAAAGGCATTGGCACTGACAAATCTGTATTCCCAAATCTCTGACCTCCTTGACCTCTCTAAACCTCCCACTACAGTATCTCCCCATATACCATCATCTGGGACATCATCGTCATCATCTAAGTTGATTGGAGCAATTGGGGCATGTGAGGAAGAGGGCTCAAAATTTTGACTACCCTCTTCCGCACCTTCAGACAAATTGGCAACTGAAGATGACTCATCCACCAAATGAAATCTACACAGGATTTGTTGGATTGGGCTTCCAGCTGTGATTGCACGGAGTTACCCTAAGAAGCTTCCCTGGATGGGAGGTATTCACTGGTCTCGGAGGGTTCAGGGGCTCAATTGGCTATGGCTTTCTTGCTTATTACTCTTTGAAGTGCTATAGGAAGATTGTTTCTACCTCGACCCCGGTCTCGGGAGAGTTCTGCCCCCTTCTGACATATCTCCCTTTCCACGTGATCGAACCATTGTCTGCAACACATAAGTAATAGAAATCAATTAGAACTGAAGATCATAACGTATATAGAAACATTATTCAATGTTGCAGGAAAACAGTCTGAGAAGGGGCAGTGCGAACCGCACAAAAGTGAGTGTGGTTGCAGACTGTCAAGTGCGGACCGCACAAAAATGAGTGCAGCCATAGACTACCAAGTGCGGACCGCACTAAAATGAGTGCGGCCGAACAGTCCCAGGTTCAGACTATTGGGGTCTCTGATGTTTCATCTGTGCGGGCCACACAAAAGTGAGTGCAGCCGCACAAGTCCATTGCGGACCGCACAATTTTAGGTGTGGACACACAATTCATGAACATACTTGCCCTAACTCAGAGAGTTGTGAACCATACAAAAGTGTGTGCAGCAGCAAATCTCAAAGTGTGGACCATACAAAATGAGTACGATCGCATAATTTGAATTTCGCTGGCACTAGTTTAGGGCTTATGCAATCTTGATCATAAATTCGACATGGTTTTAGCAATCAAACATCATTAGTTACTTATCTAGGCCCCAATTAACGTTTATGATGCTACCCATATGATGACGCACAATTTTGAGTGTGGTCCGCACTCCTTACCTGCTCCTGTGAAGAATTACTACGGATCACACAAAAGTTAGTGCGATCGTAGAATCAGTTTGGACTGCACAAAAAGGTGTGCGGCCTCAATTTGGTAAGAACTTTTGACAGGCCAAGCTTCAGAGACCATGCATTTTTTATCTTCCAGGTGTGCGACTGCACACAGAATTGTGCGACCACAGGGTGTCAGTGCGGTCCGCATAATTCTGGTACGGTCTGCACTTTTTGTGATGCTTAGTCAAATTTTCTAGCACAATCCTTGCAATGCACACCCATTCCTGCATACATTTCAAAACTAGTTAGCACAAAACAAAGCATGTCTAATCTAAAGAAGAAAAAAAAGAAAGAAAAAGACATGGGTTGCCTCCCAAGAAGCGCCTGATTTAACATTTTGGCATGACGCAAATTACCAATCACTTGAAATAAAGAACCGCCACAATGTGGCCATCATCAAACTTGACGAGATAATATTTAACCCGGTGCCCATTGATTTTAAAAACCTCATCATTATTATTTTTCAAATCTAGAACACCAAAGGGGGTTACACTCACTACTTCAAAGGGGCCACTCCATTTTGATTTCAACTTGCCCGGAAACATCCTTAACCGGGAATTGAACAATAGCACAAGATCACATTTTTTAAACTCCTTGTTGTGGATGTACTTGTCATGGAGGTACTTCATTTTCTCCTTGTAAAGGGACGAACTTGTGGAGGCATGATATTGGAACTCATCAAGCTCATTCAAATGTGCCACTCTTAGGTTTGCAGTGACATCTCACTCAAGGTTCAAATTTTTCAAGGCCCACATAAACTTATGCTCAAGTGCTACAGGAAAATGACACACTTTCCCAAACTCCAATCGATATGGAGACATCCTAATCGGCATCTTCTAAGCCATCCTATAAGCCCAAAGAGCATCATCAAGGTTTCTTGACCAATCTGTCCAGTTGGCATTAACTGTCTTTGAAAAAATACTCTTGATCCCCCGGTTGGTGACTTTAACTTTCCCGCTTGCTTGAGGTTGGTAGAGGGTCGAGACTTTATGCATAAAACCAAACTTGGTGAGTAAGGTATCAAAATACCGGTTGCAAAAATGTGAACCCCCATCACTAATAATGGCCCTCGAAGTACCAAACCTTGTGAAGATGTTCTTTTTCAAGAATGCCACCACACTTCGAGCTTTGTTGTTGAGTAAAGCCACGGCTTCAACCTATTTTGACACATAGTCCGCAACTACCAAAATGTAAGTGTTCCCACAAGAGCTCACGAACGGTCATGAAATCAGTACCCCAAACTTCAAAGATATCAATCTCATGATGGTGGTGAGGGTCATTTCATTCTTCTTAGACATCCCACTGGCCCTTTGACATTTATCACATTGCTTGACAAGATCACTAGCATCCTTGTAGATAGTAGGCCAATAGAATCCACGACTCAACAGATTTGTATCCGTTCTAGCTCCACCATGGTGACCACCATACCATGAAGAGTGTCAAGCCTCAAGGATTTCCATTTGTTCTTCCTCCAACACACATTGCTGGATCACACCATCGGTGCATATCCAGAAAAGATATGGCTCATCCCAATAATAGTCCAAGCCATCCCGTTTGAGCTTCTTCCTTTGGTTTGAAGATAACTCATTCAATACAATCCCGCTAATAAGATAATTAGCTAGATCGGCAAACCATGGCATCTCGATCGTTGAAACAGCTAGGAGTTGCTCGTTGGAAAATGAATCATTGATCTCAAAGCCATAATGTGGCCTCCCCTCCTCCTCCAATCGGGAAAAGTGGTCCGCCACTTGATTTTTACTACCTTGTGGTCTTGAATCTCTATATCAAACTCTTACAATAGAAGCACCTACTGCATCAACCTTGCCTTAGAATCTTTCTTGCTCATTAAATACCAAAGCGCCGCATTGTCGGTGTGAAGAATCACCTTTTTACCCATAAAATATGGGCGGAACTTCTCCATAGCAAAAACAATAGCAAGTAGCTCTTTTTCGGTCATTGTGTAGTTAACTTGGGCATCATTCATGGTCTTGATAGCATAGTAGACCCGATGGAAGATGTTGTCGATTCTTTGCCCCAATACCGCTCCAACCGCCACACCACTAACGTCACACATGAGTTCAAAAGGCAAGCTCCAATCTGGTGCGGTGATAATAGGAGTAGTAGTCAACTTGAGCTTAAGAAATTTGAAGTCCTTCATACAATCTTCATTGAAATGGAACTTGTCATCCTTCTCCAACAGTTTGCACAATCGGTTTACCACCTTAGAAAAGTCCTTGATGAATCTGCGATAGAAACCCGCATGATCCAAGAAGATCCTCACTCCTTTCATGGATGTAGGGGTGGGAGTTTGGATATCACCTCAATTTTGGCCTTGTCGACCTCAATCCCATGCTTTGAAATTTTGTGGCCGAGGACAATGCCTTCCTCAATCATGAAGTGACACTTCTCCCATGAAGACCTCAAGAATATCCTCCACTATGTCGGTGAAAATAGCCATCGTACAACGTTGAAAAGTCATCGGTGCATTACACAGCCCAAATGGCATCCTTCAAAATGAGAAAGTAACATAAGGATATGTGAAAGTGGTCTTCTCTTGGTCTTAGGGAGAAATTAGAATTTGTTTGTAGCCGGAGTATCCATAAAGGAAGCAATAAAAAACACGTCCGACCAACCTATCAAGCATTTGATCAAGAAGCAGAAAGTGATCTTTCCGAGTGACTCTGTTGATCTTCCTATAGTCCATGCACACTCTCCATCCGGTGACGGTTCTTGTAGGGATCAATTCATTCTTGTTATTTGTTACCACAGTCATGCCCCCTTTCTTTGGGACACATTGCACCTGAGAGGTCTATGAGCTATCGGAAATGGGGTAAACAACCTCCGCATACAACCACTTGATTACCTCCTTCTTCACCACCTCTTGCATTGCTTCGTTTAGCCTCCTTTGATGTTCAACAGAGGGCTGGCACCCCCTTCAAAATAATCTTGTGCATGCAAAAGACGGGTGGTATGCCCTGGATGTCCTCCAATGTCCAACCGATTGCTCTTTTATTACTTTGTAGCACCTCCAATTGACTGTACCTGCATGTTAGTTAAATAAGAGGAAAGAATAACTGGTAAAGTTGAAGAAGAGCCAAGGAATTCATACCTGAGATGTATAGGCAATGGATTTAACTCCAATATGGGAGGCTCCTCGATTGAGGGCTTTATTGGAGGAGTCTTCTGGTTCTCAAGATCCAAGGATATCTTGCGTGGTTCATATGTGTATGACCCTATTCCATGAAATGCATTTACACATTACACATAGCTGTCACTCTCCTCATCATCATCAAGATTGAGCAACACAACTTCCAATTTGTCCTCAATATTGATTGTGTCACTAGTATAATTAACAATCACGTCCATCACTAAATCCACGAATGAACAAACTTTATTGCTATTTGGTTGCCCCATATATTTGCACACATGGAAGACTACCTTTTCGTTACCCACTCGGAAAGTGAGCTCACCGGCTTCCACATCAACAAGAGCCTTCCCCGTAGCAAGGAAAGGTCTACCCAAAATGATAGGCACCTCATAGTCCACTTCACAATCAAGAATCACAACGTCCACTGGGAGGATGAACTTATCAACTCGAACCAACATATCATCAATATTATCTAAAGGCTTCTTCATTGTTCGACACGCCATCTTCAGTGTTATTAAACACCGAGTAGGGAATCAAGTTGATACTTGCCCCGAGATCACATAAAGCTTTGGCAAAATCGGCTCTTCCAATAGCGCAAGGGATTATGAAAGCACCCGGATCTTCTAACTTAGGAGCCATTGTGTGCACAATTTCACTCACTTTATTTGTAATCTTAATTGTTTCACAATTCATCGATCTCTTCTTGGTTACCAAGTCCTTCATGAATTTTGCATATCCCGGCATTCGTTCCTATGCTTCAACCAACGGCACCTTAATAGACAACTCTTCATTATATCAATAAACTTTTTGAATTGGTTATCACTCTTTTTCTTTGCAAGCCTTTGAGGGTATGGAGGAGGAGGACTTGGCATTGGTGCCTTAGCCTTTGGAACTACCGGTTCCGGCATGTTAATCACGTGTTCCCTATATGGGTTCACTTCTTCTTGCGTTTCCTCCACACTTTCATCTATATCAATTCTCACTTCTTCATTATCTTGAACCACATTGCTTGGTATTTCTTCTTCTTGAACCACAACATCTTCATCCATAATTCTTCTTTGACTTGAGGTGGTTTCATCTCCACCTTTCCCCTTCTAGTAGTCACGGACATTTCATGTACCATATTATTCCCACCCTTCGGGTTTACCACCGTATTACTAGGTAGTTCTCCTTAGGATGAGTGTTCAAAGATTGCGAGATTTGGCCTAATTGAACCTCCAAATTGCGAATAGTAGTGTTATGAGAGGCTAATTGAGCATCGAATCAAAATTCTTCTCCATTATTTGTTTAAACATATTTTCAATTCTACCCATATCATTGTTAGAAGAGTTTGGACCTTGAGAAGGATATATAGGTGGATTGGTCGATTGCTGGAACATCGGGGGCCTTTGAAAACCTGACCCCCGGTTGTTGTTGTTCCACCCTCCTTAGTTATTACCTCCCCAGTAACTTTGATTTTTACCACCCAATTGCCTTGGTTACCTTGATTATTCTAATTGCTTTTATTATTGTCACCACCACTCCAATTACCTTGGTGATTTTGGTTGTTTCAATTTCCTTGGTTTCCTTGTGATCTCCATTGTTGTTGACTTTGTCCTTGAGAATTGTTTCTTTGACCTTGATAGTTGACATATTGAAATTCTTCTTCCTGCTTATTGAACGAATCACCATTATCATAACCACTATCATCTTGCATGAAAGCATTTGTTGACCTTGTTACTGTCCATTGCATTCACTTATTTTGACCCTTGAATTTATTGAATATGAGCTATGGCCAATTGGTTCATTGTGGTTGTCAACTCGGCAATAGTTTGCCATTATCATGCAGCTCCTTGTGTAGGTGAATGAAATTAGGGTCACCTTGTGGAATATTGGCTCTACTTTGCCATGCCGACGAGGTATCCTCCATCTCATCGAGAATTTCACAAGCTTCAGCATAAGGTGTGTTCATGAAGTTTCCTCCGGCGAGTTGATTTACCATACATTGATTTGTTATGTTGATCCTTCTGTAGAAGATTTGTTGGATCATGAACTCAGTCATATCATTATTTAGAAATTATTTAACCATGGTACGATATCTTTCCAAAATCTTGTGCAATGGCTCATTAGGTTCTTTCTTGAAATCAAGAATCTCATCTCGAAGTGTTGCCATATGTCCCGGAGAGAAGAATTTGGATGAATTTTTCCGTCAACTCATCCCAAGTGTGGATGGAATGATTAAGTAGTCTCTCTAACCAGTCCAATGCCTTTCCCCGTAGAGAAAAGGGAAATAGTCTCAACCGTAGCGCATCCTCAGAGACATTTGTTTGCTTGCTCCCGTAACAAGTATCGATGAACCCTTTGAGATGCTAGTAAGCATTTTGATTCGGAGCCCTAGTGAAGAATTCCCGTTGCTCAAGTAGTGTAAGCATCACATTGGTGATTTGAAAGTTTCCCTCCCTAATGCGGGCGGGACTATAGCACTTGCATAACCCTTGCTCTGTAACTATTGGTGATCTGCTGCTCTTGGTGGAGGTGGGGGGGGGGG
>MU767077.1:94840-126498 GCA_026770625.1 Nicotiana glauca
GATTAAAGATAAAATATTTTGAGTACAATTTATATATTTTATTTTACGAAGATTTTACCGGGAAAAAAATCCGAAAAACACCGAATAACTCGAAAAATCCGAGAAAATCCGAGAGCGAAAAACCTGAGTTTTATTGGTTTGGTTTGGTGTTTAGATTTAATAACCCGGCACAATTGGTTTGGCTTGGTAATTGTAAAATCCGAACCAACCTGACCTATGTACACACCTAGATAATACTAGTATTTATAACATATGGTTAGAGTGTTACGACTGCTCTGTCGCGATCCCTACTTTAATCAAAAGATTAAATGTCCCTACTGAAGAAAAATTGCAAAATTACGACCAAGAGAGCAGTTTTACCTTTTAAGTGACACATAGAAAATGTAAATCGCACTGGACAAGTCCGGTACAACAAATTCTGACTCAAGACACTGCTTTGGTGAGAGAAATCGATCTCAAGTTTCTCATGTGGGAAACCACTCATCCAACCAACTTAGTCAACCTTGCAGGCATAAATTTTTTTGTTTTCCCTTAGCTATCATTTTTTTTAATCTATGAACACGTCTTCCCATGCCCATTTGTTTGAATTTGGACAAACAGTCCCACGTTTTATTTGAAGCAATGCCACATGACTAGATGGTTCTTGTTCTGGACTAGCTAGCAAATTTTGCTATCAAAATTGAATAAGTTGATTTCATTAGACTACACAAAATAGATTGCTATTAACATATAGTACCGACCAGGGTACGTGGTACTTGACCCCTCTGCCCACTCTTGTAGACATATTTGCATGGCTCATTTTGCTTAATGTCAAGAAAAGGATCTATTTTGTTCCCAAAAAAATGTGTTTGAAGTAATTGACAGAGATCTTAATTAATTGTTGGTTGGGCTGTAGTATATGATGTGAAGTGTCACTGAAATAGCAACTTGGGACAAAAATTGGTTGGCAGGACGTACAAGAGGTCGAAAGAATGGAAACTGCTCCAAAAGGATCGTTTGTCTTGCAAATGGTTGCTGAACAAATCAATTACTTATGATTATGCCTAAGATTCTGATTTATATTTACTGATAGTATAAGTTTTTAATTTGAGTACCTGTATAAATTACTAAAGAACTTGGTTCTTTATCGTGTTCCTTCAACGTGAAGTAAAATAAGTAGTAAATATGACGATTTTTACATGAAAAAATTATCCGGCTTAAAAGGTGCAAAAATCACGACCTAGTTCGTAAGATTTTCAGCTTCAGCTTCAGCTCCACTAGAACAATGAGCCAAATGTATCAATTACAAGACTATAATTTAATACTCTCCAGTACTCCTACTATGACTATTTGATTTACAAGTTACTCTAACTTGTAAAGCAAAAACTCACTCCAACTCACTAATTATTTGTGACACTTTAATTACAACTCAATTTCCTAAAACGTATTCACTAGATTGACTCAAGAAGAATACAGTACTGATACTCGACTAGAGTGTACAAAATGTAGTTCTTCAATTGATGTGTGAAAAGATTATCTCAGAAGTTCAAAATAGATAGTATTGAAATGCCTGAACTTCTAGATCTTCTAGGAGTCATATGCCAAGTCATTTTCTTGTTTGATAGGAATCCTACTGTCCTAAGGACTCCATAACTTTTGGGACTCTTGTCTCTTACTGATTTATTTGTATATTTTTGGACAACAATCCTTATCACATGTGTAGCCTTCCACCAAACTCAGACCTGGTTAACTTTTGAGATAAAGTTATTGTCTTATACAGACGTACAATCATCAACATGAGGAGCTGATCCCTTATCCTGAGGAGCTGGTTCTCAGAACAGTTAAGCAATTACGTTGAAGACTTAGTTCTTTAAACATTGCATCTAAACAAACTTTGTTAATTATGAAAATCTTAATACTAAAAAATTTTTCCCTTTTTGATAATGACAAACTTTGTACACACAAGAAACAGGTAATCACAACAAGTCGGGATCAATCAAAATATACATTACACCACAGACAAACATTTTCACAACAATACCCCGAACCTTATCTTCCTAATTTTGGCATTGTCGAAAAAAATAAAAATATGCTAAACATATTAAGCACAATTAATATAAAATTCAAGTTCATGCACGCTACGTCACAAACTCAAGAATTATCAAGGCAAACAAACTAGGCTGATGATCCAATATTGTACGATGCATTCAAATAGTGTAAGCGAAGTTATCTAATAGTGCCAAAATAAGCCCATGTCCTTGTCCTAAACTAGTAGAACAAAATAAACTAAACATATTGCATCCTACTCAGACTAGAACAGAAATATTAAAGCATCACAAGGATAGCAAAAGAAACTAAGGACACTAGGAAGGAACATGTTCATAGGTGAGAGGTAGAGGGGTCATTGCTTTCACAAAAGTGGCAATCTGTTGGTCAGGAGCTTCCCTATCTCTTTTGAGCTCTTCCCTAAGCTGCATGGTTTCTTTTCTCAGTTCATCATTAATTTCACGAAGCTTGGCATTCTTCTCAACAGCCAACTCCAACCTCTTACTGAGCATTGTTGCCCTGCTGCTTACAGGTAGAATAGTAGATCTTGTTAGTCCTCTAGCCTTGATCTCCTCACAGCCACACTGTTTGAGGGTAACAACATATAAAACATCATTGTAATTTCCATACTTAAGCTCAAGCAAGGCTACGTTGAGCTTGTCAAACAGCTCAATTAACCTGAAGCCATAAGGCATAACATGTTTAGGCTTGGAAGTGTTTGCAGCTCTTGCCATATGCTGAATCTTCAGGCTAGGGAGATTGATGGATCTGCCAGTGTCAAGTAGTTTCATTATAGCCATGTCCAATAGGGTAGACTCATGCCTTCTCTCAGACCTCTACAGAATATAGGAATTGACAATGTGAAAGAGTAGCTTGTGGAAGGGGGTCATATCAGTCTTGTACACCTTCTAAGAAGCATCCAGTTCAAACTTTTGGGAGAACTTCCTTGTGACTACAATTCTTGTGTCAATATCATTGTCTATGGCTGGCCACTTTTTCTTTAGGTAATTGTTAAATCCTAAAGAGGAAATATTGAGAAGCATCCCCAGCTCCTTAGCATCAAACTCCATTTCAAATCCTTTACCTTACTTTTGACCACCTTTCCATCAAATTAGAAGTTTGCATAGTACTCCACCACAGCAGGAACACACATAAGGGTGGAATACTTTGACAAACATGTGTTTCTATCCCTGTAGCTCCAGTTTTTCAACCAGTTGAGCCATAATTTTTTATCAGTGTTCGCAAGAATTTTCCCATTAAGCATTTTTCTGTTCCTGAACTCTGTGAGTCTATCAATCACAACTGACACATGCTTTCTCTTCTTTCCTCTACTATCCCTTGTAGAAGGGGTAGCAGTTTTTGTAGCTTTGATAACCTTTCTCTTTTGAGTAGAGGACCTTTCTGGCAAAGCAGACTCAGACTCATCTTTTCCATCCAACTCAACTACAAGCTCCATAACTGAAACTTTCTTCCTTGGCTTTTTGGCACCTCTGGACTCCTTAATAAATTGTTCATCAACAACATTTCTTTTACTCTTTGTAAGAGGAGTCCTGGCAGGAGGAGCCACTTTTGTTCTTATTGGGATTGCAGACATTGTTGCTTTTCACAGAAGTCTTCCTGGGTTTCTTCCCTGCCTCATACAAGAGCAAGTCATCTTCATCATTGTTGACCTCCTCATCTCCAGTGAAAGGAGTTAACAAGAGCCCAGGTTCTTCTGTCCTTTTCTCTCTGCTTGCTTATTCTATAGGGGCTATGACAGTGTTCCCAATGGCCATAGAGCCTTCAGATTCCTCACTCATATTCTCAATCTCTTCTTCACTTTCTTCATCCACTCCACACTCACTTGCCTTTTCTTGATCCCCACGTTCACTCTCAGAATTACCCTCTTCTTCACTATTCTTTTCTTCTTCTACAGAATCATCTACTTGTTCACCTATTCTATCTTCTGTCTCACTCTCTATCTCTTCACCAGAATCTCCCTCATTCTTTCTTCTTCGTTAGCGATGTCTTGAGTAGTGTGTTCCTCATGACTACCCACAACTCCTTCTTCCGTTTCACCCCATTATCATCCTCCCTCCAACTGAATGAAAGACCACTAGATGCCTCCTTTGCACGTTTCTTTACTCCCTTCCCTCTCAACCACATGAAACTAGTAGTGGTATCTACCTCTTTTTCTAGAGTTCCTACACTCTTTTCTATAGTGAGTTCCTCCACTTTTGGTTTAACACTTGTGGGTAGAAGAGTATATAAGGGTGCAACGTCCATAGCAGATACCAGAAAATCTAATTTAGAAGGAGGAAGTTGTACCTGACTTGTTGTGTCTAGCACTGATTCCCCCTGAATCATAGCTTCCTTGGCCACTGTGTCTACTTGAGTAGTAGCATTAGGCACTACCTTGACATTCTTAATAAATTTTCTTGGAGTGGCCTTGATCTTGATTGACTTAAAGGAATTTTTTGAAGTAGGAACATATGCATGGGTAGTTGGTTTTGGAAGTGAAGGTCCAGTGGAGGTGGGGATGGTGAGAGCAGCAAGAACATGGGATAATGGTGTATGCATTGGAGGATATCGATGGAGAAGGAGCAAGTGTTGGTACGGATTCACTTGATGGTTTGACACTTTTCTTTGATTTAGGCTTCATGTTCTTGGTTAGGCTTCAGTGATGAGGGGAGAAGAGGATTATTTCTTGATTCTTGTATAGGGTTCGAGAGAAATAGTGAGGTCTAAGAAGCCGATCATAAGGGGATTTTAAAGACGTTACTTCTGATTTAACTGGAAGAGAGAGGGTGAACGAATTTGAGTTTTAGCGGAACTCTTATAATGATTACTTTGACTGTTTGGATTTCAAGAGTAATTAAATTATCGCTCTCGGATTGCCCTTTACTCTTTGACTAGATGACAACTAGTAGTAATGCTAACAGGATTAGAAATCTGAGTATAGTAATAATTTAGGATATTAAGTCACACTGAATTTAGACAAGATGACACGCACCGGAGTCGAAGAGCCAACTCCTTACTTGTTTCTACAATAAAGCTTCAACACTATACATTATTTCTACAATAAATTTATTTCTGACCGATGTCCATCGGTAATTTTAAATATCTGCAGATTGCACATTGAAATTACTGGCTGAAGTCAGTCGGCAATTATGAATATCTTGGCTTCTAATATGAGCATTTCGACTGAAATCAGTCAAAAATCAATAGACTTTTTGGGAAAAACCTGGCAGAATATGGCTTTTTTAGCTACACCACCTGCCAATCACAACCAATTACCATCCTATAATGGCAACATTACCTTGTCGCCATTCAACCATAATTAACCAACAACAACAATAATATATATAAGTAAAAAATAAAGTATGCCTTATATATACAATATAATTTTTCGACGAAGGGTGTTCGGATGAATATCCTTCCGTCCCCATAAATCCGCCCAATGGTTGTATCACAACAGCAGCAGTATCTTAGTAGTAATAGCTTATCGGTAGTAGCAGATCTTACTAAAGGGCAGCCTGGTGCACTAAGCTCCTGCTATGCACGGCGTCGGGAGAAGGGCCGGACCACAAGGATCTATAGTACGCTGTCTTACCCTGTATTTCTGGAAGAGATTGTTCCACGGCTTGAACCCGTGACCTCCTAATTACATGGCAGTAAGTTTACTATTACGCCAAGACTCCCCTTCTAGTAGCAGATCTTTCTTAGCAGCATATAATAATTTGTTGTTGTGGAAATTCAAATCATGGCTAATCGAGAGAAGCAATATCTTGGACTTGGAGTCACCTTCTGCTATTTTATCCCTGTTTATTGTTTATCTCGTAATACACTATGACGTATTTTTCAGACTATTCTATTGTTATGTTACTTCTTTAGATGCTCATTACTTGTATTAGTAATTCTTGAGAAATCTTTAGAGACGAAAAGATATTGGTAAGTAAATTTAATACCCAAAACTACACGTGTTGATATAAAAATGTAGTTGTAACCATTGGTTTGGGCAACTAGATAACTTCCCTTGGTAAAAATTGTACGGAGCGTCCTATTTGGTCGCCCTCATTTAAGCTATACTTATTTTTTAAAATATTTCAACTTATACCCATTTTTTAAACAACTTCAGCCCCCTTTCTGCTCCTCCTTCTTCCAGTGATCTCCATATATACGTCGTTTCTAGAAGACCACCTTTGGCTGGACATTGTTTTTTGTTAAATGAGTATCTATTTCATTTTAATTAGACTGTATAAAAGTACATACATCCATATATACATGAATATATTTAATCAAATTACGGCATTCTAATATTACCAAGGCACATATTTCAATTACGCAGTTATGATTTTTAAGTCAACCACAGATTCCACAACAGAAACATGAGTATGCATATTATAGTTCGTAGTATATATGCATGCAGACAAAGATGTAAGTATTAGAATCATAAAGATGATGAAGAAATTAATTTCAATTCTTGCCTGTATTTCAATGAGGACAGTGGAATAAGGATAAGCAAAGGCAATATCCCCCAATTCTAAAGCTGAAGTTCGACAGTTACAAAACAAAAACTTTAGCTCAAGAGTTGAAGTTCGCCAGTTATAAAATAAAAACTTCAGCTCTAGAGCTGAAGTTCGCCAGTTATAAAACAAAAACTTAAGCTCTAGAGCTGAAGTTCGCCAGTTGTTCGCCAGTTACAAAACAAAAACTTCAGCTCTAGAGCTAAACTTCAGGCTCGACTACTAGAATGCTGAAGTTTTGCATGATTGCCTTTGTTACTTCAGCCCCGTATGCTGAAGTTATGCGAAAAAGAGAGTACGCTTACAAATTTTTTTTTGCAAAGCGGACACAAGTTAAAACATGATACAAAAAGCGGGTATAGATGCAAATGCCTCCTCCTCTTGGGCCACACAAAAGCCCATCTCAATGGCCACCCAAATGTCCAAATGGTTATTTACTGCCTTAGGTATTTCGACTTTAAAGACATTTCTTATAAATTTATCTCAGCTCAATTTAGGTGATTTTTGCAGTAGAGGGATGGGGTCAAGCAGATGAGTTAGATTAAAATTTTAGTGAATATATTTGAAAATTACAAAAGAAATAAGAAAAAACACAAAAAGAAAATTTTGGGCTTTTGGGTTGCGCTCAAACGTCAAATTGGGCCTTTAGTAATTTACAGCTAACTGAAGTAAACTGCTTTCTCAAGGCCCAAGGAGGGAAAAGGAATTAACAAAGGTTAAAATGGTTAAATTATGAAAAGTGGTACTTAGAGATGTCACTAAAAATCTCATCTCATTAAACAAAAGAAAATTTAACCTAATTGACCATCCACCCAATCGCTTAAATTTAAAATAGTCAATGGATGTATGATGTATAAATAATCTAGATATAATATGTGTATAATTATATATAATCAATGTATATCTATGTATATCGACTAGAAAAAATAAATAATAAATATTGACGGACTATTTGTGCAAAAATAGTCATTCTTTTAACTTCTTTTCTCAGAAAGATCTCGTTTTTTCCCTCAAACATGTCAACAAAAAAGATAAAAAGAAAAGTAATACTCTTAGGAGTCGTTTGGTATGAGGTATAAGAAGGTATAGCGGTGGTATAAAAATTTAATACTATCTTAATACTCTATTTGGTTCGTAAACTAGGAATAAATTATTTTGGTATTAATTTTAACACCGGGATAACTTATACCTTATAGAGGATGGGGTAATTAGCACCGGTATAACTTATACCTTCTTCTTAGAAATTATAAAATTGTCATTTTTAATACAACATACCAAACAGTGAATAAACAACAATCCCAGTATAACTAATTCCAGCATAACTTAGACAGGCAATTAGGGGTGTACAAGCCAAACCATCAAGCCAAACCGAACCGACGAACCAAGTCAAACCGAAGAAAAAAACCGACTTGTGGTTTGATTTGGTTGGTTTGGCGTTGGAAAATAAAAAATCGATCGCTCTTGGTTTGGTTTGGCATTAACAAAAAATAAGTCAAACCGAATCTAAACCAAACCGACGTTATATATAAATAAATTTTAGAAATTTTATACATAAAAAATAATCATTAAAATCTAATTTGTAAGTATTTTTTAAACTATTTTATAGTTTTCAATGTCTTGAGATATTATTTATTTGTGGGCTTGTAAATTCACTATCCACTAAGTAGATTCTATCTACATAACCTAAATATCAAGCCCAAACTAAAATCCAACAAGACAAAAAATAATAAAATAGATTATTCCATATCTTCCCTATGTTCTAATTCCAAAATCAAATAACCCCAAATATTGAAAACCATTCCACCACATCACACGAGCTTCCTGCTTGTCATTTTGCTCACATAATTAGTGATTATTTTAGTGTTGAGGTTTATCAAGTTTACAGTGTTTTGTTTTGTCGCATGTTTGTTATCATTTTCTATTATGGAAGGTCTTGGAACTATTATTTATACGAATAATTGGTATTCCTCATATATTATTAAGAAAAATAGTAATCATGCGGATAATTGGTGATTATTTGATCTCTTTTTCAAGAATAATATAACTAAAAAGGAAAACCGAAAAAAAACCCGAAAAAAATCGAAAAAAACCGAAAAACCAAAAAAACCGAAAAAACCGACTAAAACCAAAACCGAAAAAACCGAATTTATGTTGGTTTGATTTGATTATGAATTTAGTAAACCGACATAATTGGTTTGATTTTGGTTTAATAAAAAACCGAACCAAACTGCCTCATGTACACCCTTGCCGGCAATAACCCTATTCCAACCAAACGACCCCTTAAGTTTTCCACAAGGAGAAGACCTGATTTTGTTTTCTTATCGCCTTTGAATGGAAAAGAAATATCAACTTGCCACAATTTCAACTATGTAAAGATGTACATCATATGATTTCATGATAACTATGCAATTTGAACCGTATCGAATTTAATATAAAGCTCACAACCTCCGTATCTACTTGCTACGACTAAAAAATCCTACATATTCAAAAGGTTTTGTATAGATTCAAAAGAGCATTCCGATACATAAAGTATCCTGCGTACACGCAGGGTCGGGAGAAAGGCCGCATCCCATAGGGTATTAATGCAAGCATTAGTGACTGCTTCCACGGTTTGAATCTGTAATCTATATGTCGTACAAAGACAACTTTACCGTTACCCCGTTTGTACAAATTTGAAAGGTTTTGTGAAAATATAATTAATTTTTGCAGAAGCCTAATTTTCCTCTTTCTTCAACTTCATGAAGTATCAATATGGTGTTTATCAATCAAGTCAAAAAGTTCATCCCCAATTCCAAAACCAAGCATTCTTGCCATATCTTTTGTCTTCAGCCTTGGCATTGGAATCTCATTTTGCTTCAACCAAGAATACACCACAAACACCTTATTCATCACAAACAACTCCAATGCCTCTGGATTGAATACTACCCCCATTTTCATACTCATCTGTCAACAAAAAGTTGATTATTTTTTTCAAAAAAGAAGAAGATATGTCAACATAAAAGCATGAATCAAAAGAAACCCCTGCCTTTAGCTTAATTGAACGAAAGTTGTTGGAGCAACGATAAAAATTAGTGCCATGTGATGAGGAGGTCACGGTTTGGAACCACCTCTTACAAAATACAAGAAGAATTAACCTAATTAGAGTCCACCCAACTACTTAAACTAAATATTACTGGGTGTATATTATGTGTATAATTATGTAATTAGTATATAATTTATGTATACCGTTTAAAAAATAAATAGTAAATCCGATCAGCTATTTGTGTAAAGATCCCAATACAAGGTAAAGCGTACAATAGTACTAATGATTTCACTCTATTTGAGAACCCACCCACAGTACAAGCTTAGTACACTGAACTGAACTGCATATTGCTTAGTTTAATTACCTGCTAGAATATGTTAAAATAAACTGATTGTATAAAAAAATTATACCACCAAGGTTCAAATACACTAATTGTAATTGTATAAAAGTCCTTTACACCGTCAATATATTTAAGTTAAATTCGAAAAGAAAAGGGCTGCATTTAGTTTAAAAATTCAAGAAGTTTATACCTGATGAGGTACCAACATTGCTGCATAACGTGCAAGTTCTCCAGCTCTCCAATCCAATAAAACTGGCAGCCATGGATAAGTAGCGTCTAGCCGAACGAACCATAGTCGTATATCTGGAAATTCTGATAATTCCCTTGGATCATATTTATCTTCTCTTTTGTAATTGAATGTAAAACCAATTGTCCTTTCCAGAAACTCCTTCGGCTTGGCTATTACAATTTTGCAACATTATTAGCGTCATAACACTCTGCTAATCCAGAATTGGAACAAGATTACATGTTTTATGACTTATAAGTTACGAGTTCGAGCTGTGAAAGCGGCCACTAATACTTGTATTAGGGTAGGCTGCTTGCATCACACACGTATTGCTTTGTGCACTATACTGCAATAGCAACAACAACAACGGCCCAGTATAATCCCACAAGTGGGGTCTGGAGAGGGTAATATGTACGACAGACCTTACCCGTACCCGAGAGGCAGAGAGGCTGTTTTCAGGATACCCTCAGCTCAAGAAAGCAATAACAGACAATATATTAATACTATCAATAGACTCATAATAAAATAACATAAAATAACCTAAAGTACTATAATATGTTTTATGATTCTATTGGAAAAGATGAAAAAGAATGAATCTATTTAAAAAATTATTAAGTTTTTAATTACTATTTTGTTCTAACATTGTATTTTCTCCTATCATTTCTATTTGTCACTTTAGTTATAAAGAAAATTGCTACTTTAAAAAGTCGAGAGCGCATTAATTTTTAAAATTTTTTTTTTTACCCTTCTCCTGTCTGGAAAACCAATAGATAATTGACCATTTTATACCTATTTTACCCTTAATATTTTTCACTATTTATAATTTATAATAGTCAAAATTAGTTTTTCAATAATAATAACTAGGAGTGATAGAGTAAAATTACCACATTATTTGTTACTCCCTCCGTTTCAATTTAGATGAGGTAGTTTGACTCGACACAGAGTTTAAGGAAAAAAGAAGAAGACTTTTGAAATTTGTGGTCTTAAAAGCTTAAGGATTAAAAGCTTTGTGAGGCCATGATATTTTTGTGGTTATAAAAACTTCTCATTAAGAGTAAAATAGGTAAAATAAAGAGTTTAAACTTAAATTATTTCAAATTTAGAAATGTATTATTTATTTTGGAACAGACTAAAAAGAAAAATAACCCATCTAATTTGAAATGGAGAGAATATTATTTAAGGGACATGTCAAGTCAACAGTGGACAAATAAACTTACACGGATAAAATGCTTTGAGAAGTCGAGAAGGCATTATTTTTTTTAATTTTACCCTCACTGACTCAAGAAGACATATAGTCATTAATTACCCGCTTAAATAAAGAAATAAAGATAATATAGTCAAATTAACCATATGATTATTTAGTGTGATACATACCAGATAAGGGTGATGATAATCCAGTTGCATTCTGAAATGGGGATAAATCAAGACGTTGAATAATGTCATTATCTATTACAACTTCGTATCTCCCTTCTGTTGGTGGCATTGGTGGAGGTGCTACTTCTGTATCTGTTAATCATAATTACAATTGTAAGTTAATGAAAAAAACCCAAATTATTTCTTAAATAAGATTCTCCACCAGGAAAAAAAATGAAGCAAGAAAATAAAGTTGTCATATTGCCGTGTATTCAGTAGGAATTGAACCTAAGAATAAAGTTGGGATATACGAAAGAAGTAATTATGGTGCTTACTTTCTTGTTCATCATAAAGGGAGAGGTCAAAATTGCCAGAAGGATTGAATGCTACAGAAGCAGCAACTTGTCTCAGCTGGGATTGTTGATTTACCTGTGAAGAAGAAGACGAAGTGAAAAAAGTTGAAAAATCTGAATTGGGTTTATAGGAAATCAATGGAACAAAAGAAGGAATTGTTTGTTTAAGAGGAGAAGAAAGTGTATGTAATGGTTTTGTGGAAGCCATGGATAAAGAAGAATGATTCTGTTTCTTGTGATTTTTAAAATGTTTTGTTATTTAGCTTATCATCTTTTTATTCTGGCCTTGTGTTTAAAATTGCTTATATCCATACTAGCGGAGTATTTGAAGTGTTCTTTTCAAATTGCATAATTGGGCTGGAATCTGTGACTTTTTTCCTATAGATACGAAATTAGGATAATTTTTATCCGATTTTAGCTAGAGATTTTTTTTAACAAAAAGTAACTAGAGAGGTTTTTTTTTTTTTTTTTTTTTTTACAAATATATACAAATTCGGTCAAAAGTTATAATTTATATACAACTTCTATACATTTTTTAATATGTATAGAATCCGCTCAAAAGCTACAACTTACATACAACTTATATACAACTTGTATATAATTTTTTGTTGTACAGAATAAGAATTCGATCAACACATGTAAAACTTATGTACAACTTGCATAAAAATAAGTTAGTTGTTTGTATTTTGTATGTCGTTTGCATGCCCGACATATAATTTGCAATTATTTATTTATGACTTTCTTTTCGAGTTTTAATCTGAAATTCCAACAAACAACCTCAAATCATCATCAAACTCTCCAAAATTTGGATATAAACTTCAAAGGATATTCTCAATCACTTGAACAACACTCAATTCAACAACAATTTTGCTCAAGTTGATTTTCAAATTCAAAGTTTCGAAATTTTATAATGGATGTCAATGGATTTTAAGGTCTTAACTAATTGTTTAACCCAAAATTTAGATTTAGGTTTAAACAATTAAATTTTTTAATCGAATAGAGTTAATCTTAGCCAATATTCATATTCAAAAGACTTTTTAACTGATTTCGTGGTAAAATGTCACAAGTTTCATTTGAATAGCAGTAAATGTGTACCAGTAGACAATATTCAATGGCTAGAGAACAATGAGAATAGCATTAAATAGTAATAAATGATATATAACGATATTTATTTAAATAAATGCAGGTGAGGTAACCTAAAAGGGGTGTGATTCTGTGATATTGTTCCTAACAATGATAAATGAATGATGAGCCTTTGAATATTCAGATTCTCCTTGAATCATGGGAGAGAAGTTCGACATATATTTGAAGAAAAAAGGTCTAAAAGGTATGTTTTGTATGTATGTAATATAGTAAGAATCTTCATAAAATGCCAATATCTTGTTCTTTACAATGAGTGTTCAGTCCCCTTTAGTAGCTACATATCTTTCTATTTATAGGAGTACATGGGCCATAAAAATCCTAATAGTACATATCAGAGGAATATTCACTGGAATATTCTCCTCAAAGTCTTATCATTAAAACTAGTTGTTACTATCCTTCTAAATGGAGTGCTCATCCCCGTTCCTCTGCTGAATCAGCTCAACCTCGTCTTTGTCCTTCGTCAGATCACTTTGACCCCACCTTCATATTTTGTTGAAAACACATTGATGATGCGTGGCAGCCTTCGAATGCTCTCTTAATGTTGACTGGACCCACATATAATTAGGTTAACTTTTAGCTCATACAGTTAGTCCCTCCACTTATTGAGGTCGTCTTCGTAGGCGGGTTTAACGAGCAGACAATAGAATTCATGGTTTTCTCTGTGGTCAAGTACGCTGAACAGATAAAAGTATCCATGAGTGTTGTGACGAGTAGGCTATGCGGCTCTTTGTGGACCACATGTTTCAAACCCCTGAATTTTCTGGATGATTAGTTGGAACCATTTGGTCCAAGAGAAGAACTAATGTTATGATGTCATGTGTCATGATGATGCCGATTCCTTGTGTATTGCATCGATTCAAGTATAACTTTTAGAGGCATAAAAGGCAAGTTTCGGGATCGTTTGGCACAAGAAATGAGGCAGAATAGCTGGCAGAAAAATATATAAAATAGGGATTTGTTCATTCAGTCATATTTTGAGTTGGGGAGCTCGAATTTGGGCAATTTTGGAGGCGATTTTTATCATATGGATTGGGGTAAGTTCTCTATCGGGTTTGGTTATATTTTATGAATCCATCTTCGTTTTTGGAATTTCATTGATGATTTCAAAGTGAAATTGAGGGAGTTAGGGCTTGAGTTATGGAGAGTTTTAGGTAGGTATTTGAGGGACCAAACGGATTCCAATTTTGATAAATTTTATATGGTTAGACTCGGGAGAGGACGAGATTTCTAATTCATCCATTTTGACTAATTTTGAGATATGGCACCGGGGGCCGGGTTTTGACTGATTTTGGATTTTGGCATATTTTATAGTTTTTATTGTGGAATTCGATTCATTAGCCTATGTTGATTATATTAATTTGATCATGGTTAGATTTAGAGCTTTTGGAGACCGGGCCTAGAGACAAGGTCATCCTGGAGTAGGATTTTACGCGGTTGAGGCAAGTAACAGTTTTAACTCTGGCTTTGGGGCATAAAACCCGGAAAATTTGATATAGTGTGACTGTTTGGAGGTGATACCCATACTAGGTGATGGGCGTATGGGTGTATACCTCAAGGGATTGAGACTTGGTCTGTCCCGTGAGGCTGTGAGGCCTAATGGCTATTATATGTTTACTTGTCGTTGAACTTATTTGCCTTCATGCTAGAGATCATGTTTAGGCTTTATTCATGCTCACATTATTTGTACTCAGTCATAAAAATAATTTTAAATGTTTAGCTTAGTCTCTATTATTTGTTAATGCTGTGATACTTGATATGGTTTGTGTCCCCTTATTTGTTGATGATGGAAAGGCTAGTGAGGTACATGATTGAGCGAGGCCGAGGGCCTGTTGCGAGGATATTAATACTATAGAGTGTGAGTTGTCCGCGTAGCACGTGAGTTGACCGTGCAGGTCCAGGTATTGATACCATAGCACGTGAGTTATCCGTATAGCGCGTGAGTTGACCGTGTAGACTAGGTACTGATATGATGGCACGTGAGTTGTCCGTGCTTAGCGCTTGGGCCTTGGGAGCCCCTCCGGAGTCTGTAAACACCCCAGTGAGCGCAGAGTGTTGAGTATATTGAGTGTTGAGTACTGAGTGCTGAGTGCAATTGATCAGTGATGGAGTGACACTGCTGTGAGGTTGCATCTACTTTTGTTGTTGCTGCATTTATCTGTTAAATTTCTCTGTGGCATTTACTGAGTTATGAAATTTACCTGTTTAGTCATATTATTTTTAAATTGTGAAAAATAAATAATTGTACTATTTTACTTAGCTCGTCAATACTACTCAGTTCTTTAGTTATTTCTATTACTACTGAGTTGGTTGTACTGATACTACACCCTATATTTTATGTGCAGATCCAGTGATTTGAGTTCAGGCCAGCTATCTTTAGAGACTGCAAGGTAGCTGCTAGCATCTGCATGGCCTTGTTACTCCTCTTGTCATTTCTTTTTTTGGACAGTTAGATAATTTATATATCTTAGTTTATAGTTTTAGACGTTCATGACTTAGTGACACCCCGATATTTTAAGCTAGCTTATGTATTTTTATATTAATTATATTTAGAGTTGATTTAGTTTATGATAAATGTGAATGTTGGTATTGTTTTATTAAATACTTAAAATTAATTAGTAGTAATATTTGCTGAAATAGGCTTGCCTTGTAACAGATAGGCACTATCACGACTATGGTTAGATTTTGAATCGTGACAATGCCACTGACAACGCTGCTATCATTCCTGGATACTGAATCCCCACGCTTCTAGACTTTTATCCGTAGTACGGACTATTCACAACCCTCTGCATTTAAGTGTCTTGTATGTTGTTCCCTTTACCTTACTTATATTAAAATATCACCTCACACTCTTATATCTCTTCCATAACCTCCCTCCCACATAGGTATAAATCACATCCACTATTTGAAGCTCCATTATAATACTTGCACCTATGGCGCCTATACAATTCGGTGGGAGCTCCATACTGACTTCTTATGAGACTGGTACTTCTTCTAACTGGATTTATCGAAAAGCCATTATAGAATATAATTGTTGTGCTATCTCTCTTGCGCCTCTAATATTAAGAGTGATTCTGATATGTTCTCAATCATGATTCCTATAACTTCTTGGTCCAATAATCGGATTCCTGATTTACTTCATTGATGTAACTCTTTAGTTTCCTCTTTCTTCTGATCGGCCTTTATGTCGGCTTAAGTTATCTCCAGATCTGTGGTTCATGGTATTAGTTATTCTGTTTATCCTTTCATGGGCACTGAGGAATATGCATGATACAATCCTTTAACAATTTAATCTTTCGTCTAAGTCCTGGGGTCAATTCTTTATTTTAACGTATACCAGAATCTTCAATGGCTGTATATGCTGCATGTATAAAACTCCGAACCCTTAAATGTTTTCATAACGTAACCAACTTTGGATCATTGATCGGATAATTTCTTTCGTTCTATCTTAGCTTTCTTTTAACGTATGCTATTACTTTTCCTGCTCTTTATGCCCTCTTGTTGAGTACATACTTAGCTTATCTTAGTGCCCACACATGCTAGAATTTTCATGCAACTCATATGATCTCGAATATTACTTTTAATTTTACTTCCCATTCATTAGCCACGGTAGGTGCCACTTTCCTTTGGAGTGCTTACAATGTTGTTGTGAGACTGTTGTTACATGACTATTTCCTCTTTAGGTCACTGTGATTAGGTTGAAGCCTTTTTCCTTATTTCCTCAGCTAGTCTTTCATCGTAGTACTTAGGGAGAACCCTTGACTCTCATAAATCTGTGAACTTATTACAGAACTTTTGATGTCCTTCCTTGCCTATAATTACCTGTAGTTGCTTAGCTCTGTGTCCTTGTGCTTGTAGGGTTGCTTCTGAACTGATATTTTGGCTGTCTTCCTAGTGGCACTTTCTTTTATCCCTGTAACCCTCATATGGTACCTTTAACTATCCCGAATCTTATTTGAATATATCTCAAGTATAATAATGACATCATTGCGAGGTTGAATTCTCCATGTTGGAATCTACTACATTTATCTTGTATGATTTGCTGATTTATCTGTGACTTCTTGTTTAGTCATGACTAGGCTCTTCCTGAATCAACTACTAACTACTCGTCAGCCCATTCTCATATCCATATTCCATGTAATCTCTCTTGGTTTATTTCCTTTGTCTAACTAATGTCATGCACATGCTCCTTATTTATCAATAACATTCCGGGCAAGAACTCCTACTTCCTTTTCTGACGTCGTGCTTACATAAAGTTCTGGAATCATAGCATATCTGTAGGATTCGGATAAGTTCAATCTCATTCTTTTCTCATTTTTATCGCACTCTTTCTTTATCATTCCATAGTTACTAGAACAACTTAATTCAGTCTTAATGCCACATCACTCCATATTCCCCCATTTAGGGGAGCACTATTAGTGCTATGATGATCTACGTATAGATGTTTTATCTTTTCATCTCTGATGTCTTTTCACATCGTCTTGCCTTGTGATAATCCTTATATATCAAGGATAACAAACTTCCTTACCCACGAGGGTGACACTTAATGTAACTAGTACATACAGTCTCTTAAGCTTAACTTTGCTCACATTGCTTACTTTAGGGAAGCGTCTTCCTGAATGACCATGTAACGTCCCGATTGGTCGTTTTGAGCCCTAGCGCATCATTCAATAGTCTGAGACCGTGAGAAGCTTCATTTCAGGTATTGTGACTTGTACGTGTGGTCAGAATTGAATTTCGGGAAGTCCAGAGTTGATTTGGAAGGAGAATTCTTGTTTTAGAAGCTTAAAGTTGAAAGAATAAACTAGGATTGGAATTTTGAGTAAACGACCACAAAATCAGGATCTGAAGGTTCCAGCAGGTTCGTATGATGATTTCGGACTTAGGCGTATGCCCGGATTGGGTTTTGGATAACCTGGGAGTGTTTTCGCACCTATTGTGGAAGTTAGCATTTTGGAAGAAATTTCTTAAGTTTGGCTTGAAGTGCATTTTAGTGCTATTGATGTCCGTTTGGGATTCCGAGCCTGGGAATAGCTCCGTATGGTGATTCTGGAGTTGGGAACGCGATCAGAAGTGAATTCGGAGGTCCGTAGGTCATTTTGAAGTCATTTGGCAAAAGATAGAAAAATTGAAGGTTTTGAGAAGTTTGACCAGAAGTGGACTTTTTGATATCGCGGTCGGAATCCGATTTGAAAAGTTGGAGTAGGTCCGTAATGTCAAATATGACTTGTGTGCAAAATTTGAGGTCAATCGGACGTGATTCGATAGGTTTAAACATCGGAAATAAAAGTTTGAAATTCTAAAGTTCATAAAGTTTGAATTGGGGTGTAATTCGTGATTTTCGTGTTGTTTGATGCGATTTGAGGCCTCGAGAAAGTACGTAATGTGTTTTGGGACTAGTTGGGGTCCCGGGGGCCTCAGGTGGATTTCGGGTGGTTAACAGATCGAAAATGGGATTTTTGGAAGGTTGAGGATTTGCTGGTTGCTGTCATAATCGCACCTGCGGAAGAGGGGCCGCAGAAGCGGATAGAAGGCGCAGGTGCGGATTTTGGTCAAAGGCTTGAGGACCGCAAATGCGGTCAAGGTTCCGCAAAAGCGGGACCGCATCTGCAGAGAAGTGGTCGCAGAAGTAGAAGAGAGGATCTTGGAGAGGACCGCAGATGCGGTCAAAGTTCCACAAAAGCGGGACCGCATCTACGGGAGGCTTGTCGCAGAAGCGATAAAGGGGCGGCCTAGGGAGGACCGCAAAAGTGGTAATTTTACCACACCTGCGGAACCGCAGAAGCAGTCAAGGGACCGCAGGTGCGAAAATAGCTGGAGGCAGAAGGTTGTTTTAAAATCAGGGTTTGGTCATTCTTCTCCCATTTTTCACTTGGCATGGGCGATTTTGGGGAGCTTCAAGAGGGGATTTTCGTCATCAACGACAAAGTAAGATATCCCCACTTATTATGAGTTAAATACATCAATTATGTATGGATTTAAGCATGAATTGTGTAGGAAAACTTGGGGTTTGAAAGAAAAACCTAGAAATTTTATTCTTGGAATTCAACCACGATATTGAGTATGGAATTTAGTGAAAATTATATATTTGAGTTCCTAAGGTCATGTATAATCTTTATCTTTGAAAAATTTTGGATTCCGGGCACGTGGGCTCGTGGGCGTTTTGCTCAAATTTTTGATTGGAGTTAGAAATTGCTATAAATTAGATTGTAATGAATATTTGAGCATATATTAATAGATTTGCGTAAGTGTTGGCTAGTTTTGGAGCGTGGTGCATTAAGTAGAGTCTTCGGAAGGGCGTAGAATGCCAGATATGGATCTTCAGAGCGAGGTGAGTCTCTTTTCTAACCTTGTAAGAGGGATTGTCTCCATAGGTGAAATAATTGATTATATGCTCCTATTTGCAGGGGCTACGTACGCACTAGGTGACGAGAGTCCGTGCGTAGCTACTATTATGCTATTATCCGGGTAGTTAGGACCTATAAGCATGTTATACTTGGATTAATCGTAAACTTACTGACAACTTGAATTGCTTAAACCACACTGAATTGGTAAATGAATTTCTAAAAGGAATAAACTCCATTTTTATTAAATTGTTTAAGGAGAATCGGCTTTTAATAGGGATAAATATTCCTGGATAAATTCCTAATTGGCTATTTGCGCATGAGTTTTGATGTGTACCTGCGTCGCATATATGATTCATGAGCAGGGTATATGTTTAAATTTTGAAGCAGGCCAAACGCCTCTGCAGATTAAATAGATACATCTATGGTTCATGCTGTTCGACCCTCGGCAGTGCATAATTTATATTTTTGTTGGAGCGGGCCGTCGACCTCGGCAAGATTTGCGCATGATATATATATTGTTTCCTGAGAATTTTAAATGTTGATATTGCCTTTCAGGACTTGATATGAATTGATAAGATAATGGAAAGTAAACCTTGAAAATCCTTTATTATTTGTTAAAGGTGTTTACCTGTTTTCCGGCTTCGGAGTTAGAACTGCTATACAAATCTACGATTTCCTCACACTTTCAGTATATTATTATTGGACCTCTAGAAAGTATTGAAGTCGACCATCTCGTCTCTACTTTTTCGAGATTAGTCGGGATTTACGTACTCATACTATACTTCTGTGCATTTTTGTAGCACAAGTATATGTAACTCTAGTGGCCTATTGGGCGTAGTAGCACGGATGACTCTGGGACTAGGTGAGCTGCATCATTCGAGACGGCCGCAGCTAGAGCAGTCCCTTCCAGAGTATTGTATTTACTTCCTGTCCACTGTATTCCGTACGGATGTTGTATTTTATTTTATTGTCAGTAGATACTTGTGAGCACGTGATTTTTATCCTATATACGAATTATTCCCAAAAATTCAAACAAAATGATTTTATTACTTTGCATTTTTGTGGATTTTGTGATATTTTCTGTTAATTGTTTGCATTTTTATTTGTGCATTTTAATTCATATAAAAAATATAAAAATACATTTGGCATTTGCATTTAGGATTTAATTTTGTATTTTAGGATCAATTAGGGGTTAAGTTGTTTTTTTAGAACAAAATATAAGGCAAATAATAAAAATAGTCCACTGTTGTATTTTTAATTATTAATTGGTGAATTTGTTACGAAATAGATTTTAAACAATTTTAGGAATTAATTATCTTAATTTTGAAAATAAATTAGGTTTCATTTTAATTTTTTGCATTTTTATAAAATAAAAAAAAATATAAAATGAAATACAATAAATGAATAAAAAAATTAAAGAAATAAAAGAAGTGGACTGTTACAACAAAAAAGGGGCTGCCTAAGTAATGCACGAAATTGAGTCTTTTTCTAATTAAATCTTCCCCGGCCCAGTTTAATTTCCAATCTGTTACAGGTCCAATCCAGCTTCCCCGATCCAGCTTATTACTCGCCAAAACGACGCTGTTTGAGCCACATTTAATCCTGGCCATTGATTTTCCCTGATCCGCCAGCCAGGAAACCATCCCCTTTTTACATATTACTGTCCAAAATAGGGTAATTAAACCTAATATACTCTTCGTCTTCCTCGTACTAGAACCAGTAACACCACCGCCGGCGGACGCCACCTACGCCAACGGCCACCAAAATTACACCACCAATTTCCCTCGTTCCCCTCTTTCCAACCCTGCCTTTATCTTCCCTCGAATGAACGCCGAACCCTTCGAATATCCCTTTAAAGTTTTTTCGGACACGACACCAGTTACTCCAAATGACCCCAAATTAACACCCTAGGGTCGCCTCAGCCTCCTCTACCCAACCCCCATAACTGCATGTCTCGAATCTTGCCGGAACTTCTCGAATTTTTATTTGAGTTTGTTCCGGCCAAAACCCTAAACGCTCCAAATGGTACCAAATTGGCACAGTATGGTCTTCTCACCGTCCTCATGACGAATTCCTTATTCATGGCGTTCAAACATCATCAAAATTGGACGAATTTGGAAAATAACGACTGGCCTGAGTTTTTTTTATTATCAGTGAGTTTTTCTTTTTAATTTTCTTCTTTCTATTTTTTGTGTGTTTGAATATCTGTGATGCAATCATTTAGTTATGCTTCCTGTGTGGTTGAGTTTTGGACTTTCAGATTAGTTTTATTAATTGGCTTATTAGGTTAATTCTGATTCTCTGTCTGTTTAGTTTAATTGTTAAGTATTGATTTAAATCGAGTAGTTTAGTGGAATGCTCTTCTTGTAATTTGTTTCTTCTTTTTAGATTCTTAGTTCAGTCCTGTTCTGAAAGTGTTTGATTCTCGCCTAATTGAATTAGTACTTTGTCAGTTTAATTAAGTTCAATTTCAGGATTCATTGGCAAGTTAATTAGCTTTAAGAGGACTGGCTTTAGTTGAATAGGTTAGTTTAGTAATTTTGGATAAATTCAAGGGCATTGGGGGTAATTGTAAGTTACAGGAATGGTGTAGACTCAGCTAGAACCCCCTAGGAGCTTCTAGATGGGGGCTAGTAGGTAATTTGTAAAGGTTAGGGTAGTTACTTGTGCAACAAGTTAAAAATAAAGAACCAAAAGTTGAAATTAAAGAAGGACCTTAGAAGAAATACCGAAAATCTGAAGTTCCCCGTGAGTTTTTCCTATAAAAGGCAGTAGGTAGTGCCTTGTTGAAAAACTTTTGGGACCTTAAAAAATCCCCCCCCCCCTAAAAGCTCTCTAGTTTTCAGATTTGATTTTGAAATTCAACATTCAAAAAATGAGGAAAAAAACAATAGAAAACCTCCAAAAAACTAAAAAAATACACTGTTACATTGAAGTTTTTGCAATTCCAGTTATGAATCCGAGCCTCTAATGCCCCTGGGCTCAATTTCAAGTTGTTTTGGATTTATTCAAACTATTTTGATTTGTTTCTGGTTGCTGGAAACTTCAGAAGCTTTTCTAGTTTAATTTCAAGTTTGGATTTGGGTTCAAGCGAGTTTATTTGGCTATCTGTTGGTTTTATACATCTCTAATTATTCCTGGGCTATTTTGGAGCTATTTCTGGATTGATTCCAAGTTATTATTGCTTGCTGAATTTGGTTTGTTGTCGTTGCTGAGCTGACCTCCTTCTCTTGTTTGTATTTTCGCTGCCAGGTACACACATTTGACCTCACAACTGATGTAAACTTTCATTGAAATGAAATGAAGTGGTGTTCCAAGTCTGTGTTCATTATGAATGCCTGAAGATATAATTAGTTAGAAATGCGTAGACTTCTGATTTAGTGCATGCGAATTGTTTAAACTTGGACTGTTTAACTAGCACTACTTCTGTTGTTTAGATTTGTAAACTATTAAGTTGGTTTAGTTCACTCCTATGAGTCTGTGAACTCACTAGTTAGTGATTTTAATCTGGTTTAGCATTTGGTTTGATATGTTACTAGTATAGTATAGTGTAGTGTGATGTAGTTTCAAATTTCAGCAATGTTAAAGACTAGTTCATACTTCAGTTGATTTTAACAGTCCAGTTTTTATATTTTTAATCAGGGATTACGTTTTAGTAAAAGTAACATTAGTCTGGATTGGTTTTAAAATAGCTGATATGTTCCAAGTTTGGGAGTTCATTGATAATTGGTTAATTAAACACTCACGTTAATTTGTTGAATAGATTTGGTCGAGGATTCACAGGGTTTGGGGCTTAGGAGCTATTTTCCGTAAGTTTTGGGCCATCGGCCCAGTTTGGTTTAAAACTGGTGCTAGAACCAGCTTAATATATTAAGAGTTTTTAAATCCTGGGGTTTGAATTAAAGTATGAAGACTTTTAGTCCTTTGACATAATTGGGCCTTAGAAAATTGGCCCAAGAGCAGCCCTCTAGTGATCTCAGAAGGGCTTGGGCTCTGGGCTCACTAGAAGCCCAGCGCTTAAACGCCAGGCCAGTTTTGTTTCTTTTCAAAAAGGCATGCCTCCCATTAATAATTAAATGGTGGTTTCTTGGCCTTTCAAGTCAAGTAGCAGACTCGAGCTAAGGGTTTTCCAATAACGGAGATCGCCTTGTTCGAGTTCGGACTTGAACTCGGGGCCCAAATTTCCTTGAATATCATAATGTTGGCTAACTCATATTATCAACAAATTAGGTTTATTTTTAGAAACAATCTTTAATGGCAAACCGTAGTTCTTTTAGGATTGGCCTTTTAAAAATAAAAACGAGGTGCGCCGCGCTAAATAAAATCCATAAATTGCGTGGCCCTCGCTGAAAGCTTATATTAAAATACTTAGAATTCGGGACATGATTAGCGAATTTTCGTGGCCTCCCGCAAAGTTAATAACACATTAGTTGTTTTAGGCGCGTTTTTAACAATCTTACCTTCTTAAATACGGGTGTGCATTTCATGCAACCCAAATCTAAATCCCAAAATGTTGAATAAGAATGTGTCAAGGATCCGGGTGCATTTCATGTGAGGTGATCCAAAAATACGTTCTTAAACGACGTTCACTCTCTTTAAAATTGACTAAAAGCGGCAAATAATTCTAAAAGTGCACTATAGATTTAACATGTATTAAAGTCAAATTTTAGCCAAATGTAACAGTTGAGCGACCGTGCTAGAACCACGGAACTCGGGAGTGCCTAACCCCTTCTCCCGGGCTAACAGAATTCCTTACCCGGATTTTTGGTTCGCGACTGTAATACAAGGTCAAACCCTTTTCTCGATTCGGGATTCAAACCGGTGACTTGGGATACCATAAATCTCCCAAGTGGCGACTCTGAATCTCTTAATAAGCGAATCCCGTTTCGATTGTTCTTTAATTGGAAAAATTCCTTTTATTATACCCTTCACGGGGTGTAGTAAGTAGCGAAAAAAGGAGGTGTGACAGCTCTGGTGACTCTGCTGGGGACAAGGACCCAGAACTTTTGTTCAGGGTTCAGAATTCGAGCTCAGTTAAATTATTCTATTTGGCTTTATCTGATTTTCCTTACGTGTTTCATGCCTTATGTGCTAATTGTTTTACCGCTTTGGTATTTGTTGAATTGTATATAAACTGTTACGTATCCCTTCCTCTCTGTGAGTCTTCTAAGGGTGCACTTCGTGTAGCTTCTCTTCTGTTTAGAGTCTTTTCCCATTTAGAACGAGGTTTGGATAAGTTGCAAAGCCGGCGGAGCTTCTGTATCCCCGGTGCCCGAGTTGTCCGCTCGGGTAAGCCAGGTCTAGACCAATAAACCTAGGGTTTAAAACTAGAAGAACAAAACCTCATGCCGGATCCCTAGTAGGAATGCTTGTTTGCATCATGTGCATTTGACTTAGGAGACTCAACACAGGGGCTGGGTCCGTCTAGGACAAGTGTACCCAAAATAACAGACCATCTTGATGCATCCTATGTGCTACATGTTGCATTAATTCAAGGGTAAAAGGGTCATTTGACGGACCAGTGATAGCTGAGGGCAAATGAAAAAATGAAAAAAAAGAAAGAAAAACAATTAAAAAACAGAAAAGAAAGAGAAAAAGCAAAAGAGAGAAAAGAGAGAGTGAGGTGTGAAAATAAAGCAAGTAGGACCCAATTTTATTTTGTTACATTTTTATTTCTTTTTTTATTAAGAAAAAGACAAAAAAAAAATGAAAAATCCAAAAGATTTTGCATTTTTATCATTTTACAAAAAAAAAAAAAATCAAAAATCAAAAAAAGAGAAAAAAGAAAATCCAAAAAGAGTTTGCATGTCTCATTTGCAAGGAAAGGACGAAATAATATGTTTTCTCTAAATTTGTTTAATTCTCAACCGTATCCAATCTGCCCGAGCTACGCATACCTGATTCTAGTCTTTCGGGGCGTGATACGTAGGCAACCCACATAGGGTCCGGTCTTCCTAGTAAATCTTAGGTTCTTGGCTTTGCGGGGTCTTAGCAAAATTTTACAATTCTAGCCACCTTTTGGCTAAATAAATCATTTTGCAAGAATACTTGCAATGATGTCTTGCATGTGCCTAATAGGGAATGTTATTGTCTCACATAGTGTTGGTTTAAAAGTTTTCTCGTACAGGTGTGGATCTACTTTTCGGAGTTTGAGCATGACAGATACCCCAAGACTGCTACATTCAGGAGTTGCTTAAGAAGTTCTATTTTTATTTTTATTTTTATGTCGTCTTTTACTTGCTAAATTTTATACAGTGATGCCAAGTTTTTGTTATTGTACTTTTTATTTTATATTTAACAAGGTGTAAAAAAAGGGAGATGTTGCATTTTATATTTATGTTATGAGTTTTTCTTAGAAATACTAATTCTAGGAATGGATAAAACTTTTGAGGTTGTTATTCCTTTAGGCAATTAATATCTAGGACTTAAATAAATTGTTTTATATTTCCTTTAGTATATGGAGACCAAAATGCGAAAAAAAAAAAAGAGAGAGAGAATTTTCTTTTAGTAGTTTTTTTTTAAAGCTTTCTTTAAGGTGTAAATCAAAAAAAAAAAAGATTTTCTTTTGAGGTTCTTCTTTGGAAATTAAATAAAAATAAAGAAAAAATTTATTTTCATTAGAACTTTAGGATTCCTTTAGTATATGGAGATCAAAATGCAAAAAAAAAAAAAAAAAAAAGAGAGAGAATTTCCTTTAGTAGTTTTTTTTAAAAGCTTTCTTTAAGGTGTCAATCAAAAATAAAAGATTTTCTTTTGAGGTTCTTCTTTGGAAATTAAAGAAAAATAAAAAAAAAATACTTTATCTTTTGTTTATCATTAGAAATTCTTCCTTAGGCAATCAAAATTGAAATCCAAAAATATTTTATTTTATTTTTTCATTGCTTGTTTCGAAACTTGACATCGTGATATCAAATGAAAATTCAAAATATTTTTCTTTGGTTTATTGTTACGATTTTCCCCCTAAAAAAAATCAAAAATATTTTTCTTGCAGGTTTTCCTTAATAGTCTCTCATAGGGAGATTGTTTCAAAAACAAGAAAAAGAGAAGAAAAATATTTGCTCGAGTTGTAGAACATTAAATATAGAAAATTAAAAAAAAAGATTTGTTTCTTTTATTTCTTTTTTTTTTCCATCAAAGTTAGTCATTAAGGTAAAGAACAAGAAAGAAAAATGTCAGTTTGTTTACTTTATTCCCGCTTTTTCAGAACTACGCACAGATCTGATTCATGCGGGGTCATGATACGTAGGCAACCTACATAGGGTTCGATCGAATTATTTTTTTTATTTATTAAAAGAAAAAAGAAAAGAAGAAAAATGGAAAAAAGAGGTAGAATTGTGGGATGTGAGAAACGAGAAGGAAGAAAAGAGCGATAAAAAAAAAGGGGAAAAAAATGAGCGTTCCAAGAAGTGCTAGAAAAAGCGAAGAAAAGAGAGGATTGAAAAGAAAATTGGGATGATGCCAACTGACCTTCGTACCCTCAAAGCCATTTTAGAACCGATAACTGTGACTAGGTACATTGCACGCAATGCGAGATTTTTGCTATTAAATGCCCTAACTCTAACGTGATGGCTTCATTTTGCTATATTCATAGCAGAAAGGTGGTTGATTTGTGGCTTTAAAGTGGTAATTTCTTTCTACAAAACAAAGTCAAAAGGCAATGACAGACAACAACAAAATCGGGTTGGTTGATACCGGGGCCCGAAAGCGCCGCCTGCCCACGGGGTTCAAAGTGCCAAAATTTAACTTGCATGATGGGTGTGGAGATCCAGTAGCCCACCTGAGGGTCTATTGCAGTAAAATGAGAATTGTTGGAGAGAAAGATGACTTGATGATGACATATTTCAGTGAGAACCTGACTGGGGTAGCTGTGGACTAGCATACTCATCAAGATGTTGGTAAGTGGCATACATTGGGCGACCTGGCCCAAGATTTTTTGGGCACTTTCAATATAAATTAGGCGTTACCCTAGACCGTCCTCCCTATCTAAAATGAAAAAAAAAACTGGAAGAAAGCTTTAGGGAGTTTGGGCTCGGATGGAAGGAAACAAAGGCAGAAAGGTGATTTCACGCCCATCGGAGAATCCTACACAAGTTTGTTTGAAAAATTAAAGCATTCGGGCCTGATTGAGCTGCTCCTCGGATATACTCCAGACTCATTTGCAAAAGGCTTTGATCCTGCTGTACAGTGCATGTACCACTCTGATGTCCAGGGGCATAGTATTGAAGATTGTCGCTCTTTGAAACGGGAAATAGAGAGAATGATTCAAGAAGTGGTAGTTGTGGTCAATAACGGTGACAGGGAGCATGCGAATCCTCTTGGGAACTCGTTGATTAAAGTTGATAATGGTTTTGGCAATATTGATGCACAATTCAGTGGCTAAGATGCCGTGCTTGGTAATTGGGAAGACGCTCCATTTCTTGGTCAGCCGGAGTGGAGTTTTGGTGGTTTATTTGTTGTCATTTCTGTTGTCAAGGTTATTTCAGGGTTGTAATCCGGATATTGTTTTGTGACTCAAACCCTTCTATCATTTTCATTTTGCCTTTTCGTTTAGTCGCAGTAGCGTATAAGTGTTGTCTAGGTTTGTTCTAGGGTTGTACCCCAGTTTGTTTTACTTGCGTTGTTACTCGAACCATGTCACCGTTTGTCTAATACAATTTCCCGTCTTCTGTTGTTGTTAGTCATTTTCTTTGTTTAGTTCTCTTCTATCCTTCCATTTTGTCTTTTGTCTAAATGTTAGTTCTAGTGACATGACATGCATATAAAATTGTAGGCATGGTCTTAAGATTAGTTCACTCATGAAGTAATGAAATAATTCTGAATATGATAGGGACATTCGAAGGAAATAAGTACAGATTTGGACATTGAGATCATTTGAAGCCCGAACCATGTAAAACTGGGGCAAATAGAACATAGAGAAACCCTATTGGAATGCATCATGCCGCATCAGGTTGAAGCTAAAGGCAAGTTTGCTCGAATTGTCAGGGGACGTTCGTGGTAAGGAGAGTGAGAGTGTTTTTCAATGGTGCTTTGTATTCAACGGATAAAGAAGGCGAATGTGCGGATATGGTTATCAAGTCTGGTACAATCAAGATGTTACAAATGTTTTCTTGGTTTGTTTAATTGTGTTGTTTGTACTTGGCATATTTTGAAGATTGGAATGACGGAGGCATTTTATTCTGCTATCTAAACACTTTATCCTTTATTACCCCTTTGAGCCTTATTTATTTTCTTTCATACCCTTCTTTCAGAATCAGTAGCAAAGATCAGGAACACAAGCATGAAAGATAAGTAAATGAAAAATAGAAAAGAAAAGAATGAAAAGAAAAAGGAAGAAGAACAGAAAAAAAAAGAGAAAAAGAAAGAGAAAAAGAGAAGAAAAAGAAAAAGAAAAGAAAAGAGAAAAAGAAAAAAAAAACAAAACAACACAAAGAGAAAAGGAAGAAAGAAAAAAAAGAAGAGAAAGAGGAAGAAAAAGAAAAGAGAAATCACAACAATAGAGTAATTCCTATGGCATGAACTACATTTGACTTGATCCCGAAAGGGTACGTAGGCAGCCTCTCGCTGGGGTTCAGTCACACCAAATAAAAGTCCAAAGATCCCCAAGAAAGAAATTGGGGCCTGAACTACGTTTGACTTGATCCCGAAAGGGTACGTAGGCAGCCTCTCTCTGAGGTTCAGTCACACCAAAATAAAAATTCAAAAGTCCCCAAGAAAGGAACTGGGGCAGAAGTTGTGGTTGTTTTGAGAAATCTGATTCCAAAAGTTGTAATTTTGAACCCATGTTGAGTTGTTTTGAGCCTTTTGATACCCTTTCTTTCTAACCCTGTCTAAAAGCCCACATTACGGTCTAAAGAAAGACCTTCCGATCAGTCTTCAAGAAATGCCAAGGCAAGCAAGTAGAGGTAATTCATGTCAGGGGAAACACTCCGGTCCAAGAAGAAATAAAAAATATAAAAAATGAGAGAGTCTTATTGGTGAAAACCTTCACAGGCACCATGAGGCGACTGTAAGTTGAGAGAAAGAACAAAATGAGAGAGGCTTGATGGTGAAAAACCTTCGGGCACTACAAGTCGGATAAGGATTGTGAATCAGATTGGATAAACAAAGCAGCGAAGCCCAGTTTCACATTTTGGGGGTATAATAGGAGCTGAACATTGGATTTGCCTAACAGAATAGGTCACAGGTGCATGTCAAGGTCATAAGAGCCGGTATCCATATCAATGGGTTTTTACTTTGTAGTTTTCTTGTTAGGAATCATATCTTTCCAGTGTCCTTCTACTATTTTCCTTTACTCTTGTTTACTTTCTCTTTTTGAGCCTGTGTGGTCAAAACAAGTGAGAAATGACCTCAAAATCTGCCACCAAGCTTTCCAATGGAACAAAACAGGATCTAGTGAACACATCAAAGCGTCAAGTCAGGAAAGAACAACAGGCACACTGAGTTGGCAACAATTGACGTACTTTAGGATTCGTGTGAAATACAAGGGTTTGGTACGTATCAATTCAGGAACAATGCAACAGATGGAGGGTGTTAGGTGAATGGATCAAAGGTATTTTCGGTGAAACACGAAAGGTTTGGTACATATCAATTCATGAAAAATGAAACAAGATGGAGGGTGTTTGGTGAACGGATCAGAGATATTCTCTGTGTCAAGGGTAACAAAGAAGTGGTTAGTCAATAAACAAGAAAGGTCTTCGAATGAAAATCAGTTATCATGACAAGTGAAGGAGCAATGGACCTCAATGTTAAGGCCAGTAGTTTAAGCAAAAAGAAGAACAACATATACCCGGGATGAGGGCAATGGACGTGCTTTGGGATTCATATAAGATACAAAGGTTGGGGGAGATGCCAGTTCTTGCAATGCAACAAATAGAGGACATTGGGTCTGAATGGAGAAAAGGTATTTTATGTGATGAGGATGACAGAGAAAAGGGTCAGTCCATAAACAAGCAAGGTCTTCGAGTGGAAATCAGTCATCATGGGAAGTGAAGGAGCAATCTCTCTCAAAGTTCAAGGCCACAAACCAACCACCACATTTTAAACTGACAAGAGTTTTCTTTGATTGAAATAGGGGCAGAAGTTTCTTTTGCTTCGGAGAAACCCTCCTGAGGAAAGGAAACACCCAAATAGGTATGACTGGAAATTCTCAGGACTCTCCTGGAAAATGGGACTTAGTTTAAATTTCAAAACAATCATGAGTAGCATAATTTAGCATAAATGTACCCCAAAAGGAATATAAGTTGGTTTCAAAGTTTGCATGTTTAAGATAGGATTCAATTAGGAGTTTTTAGGACCCTCCTGGATAATGGGACGTAGTTTTAAGGTCTGTTTAGATAACAAGATATAGTGGAAGTCGTACCTTTAGTAGATATAACTTAGGTTAAAACTGTCGTTTAACTAGAAGTTGTCAGGACCCTCCTGGATAATGGGGAGTAGTTTAAGACCTGTCACGATCCCAAACCCGGTCGTGATGGCGCCCAACACTAATGCTAGGGGAAGCTCGACCATTCACTCTCTCAACCCGAGCATGAAGCTCAAAACCAATTAATTAAATACTTAAATCAAATATCAATACTCATAGTTGAAATACTCAAATAAAAACAATACAAAACACTAACATAAACTGTACCTCCCAAAGACCTGAGGGTCATGAGTCTAGAGCCTCTGAATAATACAGAGTCAAGAACCCTCAACAAAAACCATGTTCTAAAATGCTGAAAGGATAAAAGGATAGGGGAGGAGTCGGGTCCTCCGAACATCAAACAGCTACCTCGACAACTCCTGAAAACTCTGGAAGCAGCAAATAGCTCAACTAAGCTCCCGAAGTACCTGAATCTGCACACAAGGTGCAGGGAGTAAAGTGAGTACTTCCAACTCAGTGGTAATAGACATGTATAATGTCTGACAGTAAGAAATCCCAAAATAGCACAATGTAAAGCTAGAACCAATTAGTCTATACATTTAACAATGAAACAACAACAGGTAATGACAGGTAGGACAGATAGAAAACGATGCATGAATGCAATGCAATGCACATGACCGCTACGACGCGTAGCCCGATACATTTAACGTCGACGATGCTCACTGGGGGTGTGTACAGACTCCGAAGGGGCTCCTACAGCCCAATCATAATATAATCATAACATTCGCTACGGTGTGCAGCCTAGTCCACAATCAGTCCAGTTATATATACATGCAAGCCGCACGAGCACAATCAAGTTTACCATTTTCGGTTCCATTTAACGGGTATTATAGTTTAAGTGATTTAAAACCTTAGAAAGTTACTAATCATTTCGAGACAGTGTTTAACTCAGGACTGATATCATGAAAACATGCTAAGCATCATG
>MU767077.1:135469-195943 GCA_026770625.1 Nicotiana glauca
GCCTCTAATGCCCCTGGGCTCAATTTCAAGTTGTTTTGGATTTATTCAAACTATTTTGATTTGTTTCTGGTTGCTGGAAACTTCAGAAATTTTTCTAGTTTAATTTCAAGTTTGGATTTGGGTTCAAGCGAGTTTATTTGTCTATCTATTGGTTTTATTCATCTCTAATTATTCCTGGGCTGTTTTGGAGCTATTTCTGGATTGATTCCAAGTTATTATTGCTTGCTGAATTTGGTTTGTTGTCGTTGCTGAGCTGACCTCCTTCTCTTGTTTATATTTTCGCTGCCAGGTACACACATTTGACCTCACAACTGATGTAAACTTCCATTGAAATGAAATGAAGTGGTGTTCCAAGTCTGTGCTCATTATGAATACTTGAAGATATAATTAGTTAGAAATGTGTAGCCTTCTGATTTAGTGCATGCGAATTGTTTAAAGTTGGACTGTTTAACTATCATTACTTCTGTTGTTTAGATTTGTAATGAACTATTATATAGACTGTTAAGTTGGTTTAGTTCACTCCTATGAGTTTGTGAACTCACTAGTTAGTGATTTTAATCTGGTTTAGCATTTGGTTTGATATGTTACTAGAATAGTATAGTGTAGTGTGATGTAGTTTCAAATTTCAGCAATGTTAAAAACTAGTTCATACTTCAGTTGATTTTAACAGTCCAATTTTTCTATTTTTAATCGGGGATTACGTTTTAGTAAAGTAACATTAGTCTGGATTGGTTTTAAAATAGCTGATATGTTCCAAGTTTGGGAGTTCATTGATAACTGGTTAATTAAACACTCACGTTAATTTGTTGAATAGATTTGGTCGAGGATTCACAGGGTTTGGGGCTTAGGAGCTATTTTTCGTAAGTTTTGGGCCATCGGCCCAGTTTGGTTTAAAACTGGTGCTAGAACCAGCTTAATATATTAAGAGTTTTTAAATCCTGGGTTTTGAATTAAAGTATGAAGACTTTTTGTCACGACCCCAAACCCCGGTCGTGATGGCGCCCAACACCTTGTCACGCAAGCCCGACCTTTAGAACATTCTCAAACCCAAGTTACAAAGCTTCTTATCAGTTATTAAATTTAAAATATCAATTAAGCAAAATCTCAGTCTGTGATAGTAATAAAAACTGTACGGAAACCACAATAATATCAAAACAGCCCATATCAGATCTGGCGTCACGAGTCAGAGCCTCTAGATACAACGGAGCAACATCCTATACATATGAAAGTCTAGGTGCGGAAGTAAAAAAAAGGCAAGAGGAGAAATCGGGTCCTGCGAATGCCGGCAGCTACCTCGATGACTCCGACAACTGAACTAGGCAGCAGCAGTAACCTCAGCTATGCCTCCGGGATCCATGTATCTGCACACAAGGTGCAGGGAGTAAGTGAGTACTCCAACTCAGTGAGTAATAGCAATAAATAACAACTGAAAGTAAGAAATCCTCTAAGAACACTACATAGTTCTATAACTAATGGTAAAGGCAGTAAAGATCAGCTAATCAGGGAAAACTGGTAAAAATCTCCTACAGTCCGACAATTCACCAATACTGCTGCGGCGCGCAGCCCGATCCATACCTAATACTACTGCGGCGTGCATCCCGATCCAAATATAGTATATACTGCTGCGGCGCACAGCCCCATCTAATAATAATAGTCGACTGCGCTCACTGGGGGTGTGTGCAGACTCCGGATGGGGTCCTATAGCCCAAGCGCTATAATATTGCGGTGTGCAGTCCGATCCACATAATATATCACTGCGGCATGCAATCCGATCCATATAACATATCACTGTGACGTGCAGTCCGATCCATATAATATATCACTGCGGCATGCAGTCCGATCCATATAACATATTACTGCGGCGTGCAGTTCGATCCATACATGTATATGTATATACTGCTATGGTGTGCAGCCTGATCCGGTGTATATCAAATACCCTCACTATGGGGTCCTTGACCCCTCTCAGTCAATATAGATTTGGCCTCTCGGGCCCACTAAGCTAAGACGGGGTTTCCAACCCCAGGTATTTCTCATTTAGAGTGCAAATTGCTAAAACCGGTTCATATTATGTTTTACAGTTAAGGATATCACTGAGAGTATGTTTTCAACAGGTAAAGTGAGGTCAATTAGCTTAACATGCTCCCTAAGGGTTCTACAGATCGGGACAAGGCCCCAAACGTGGCAACTAGCCCAAAATATACGGATATAAGCTCAGTCTCAGTCAAAAGTACAGTAGAGTCATCGATCGGGATGGACCGAGTCCAAATCCCTAGCAGTAACATCACCACGCTCATCATACGGCGCGTATCTCATCTCAACAAAGCACCACATAGTGCAAATACAGGGTTTCAAACCCTCAGTACATCATTCATAACCATTACTCACCTCAAGCCGGCCGAAATCCTAGCTCGTCTTGTGCTTTCCTCGCAAATCGACCTCCTTGCGTGTAGAATCTGACCAAAACCACAAGGAATACGTTAAAATAAGCTAATGGGACCTGACCCAATTGAAAGAACTCGAAAAACAGCCAAAAATACGAAGTTGGCAAAACCCGAGCCCCGGGCCCGCTTCTCGAAAAATTACAAAATTTATATCACCGGATTCCTCGTCTCTCCACGAGTCCGTACATATAAAATTCATCAAAATCGAAGTTCAAATGCCCCTTCAAATTCCAAATTTACATTCCGAAAACCAAGCCCTAGTTCTTCCAATTTTTACCCAAATGTTTAAGAATTAAAGGTTAAATCTTCAATAAAATGGTGTTTCTAGGCCACGATACTTACCTCCAATAACTTCCCGTCAAAATCCCCTTCAAACTCTACCAAAAAGCTCTCAAGATGGTGCAAAAATGGTGAAAAATGGCTAACCTTCGCGGAACAAAATGATTTAAAGGCCCTACTGTCCAGCAGTCATTAACTCTATGCGAACGCGGTCAAACCCCCGCGTTCGCGATGAAGAAATTATTTTGACCAGCAAACTACCCTACGCGAATGCGTAACCCAACACATGATCGCGATGCTCCAGGTTTTATACCTTCGCGAACGCGTCCCTCTCCTCGCGAACGCGATGCACAAGCTATCCCTCATCCGCGAACGCGTTCCATACTTCGCGAACGCATTGACTAAATTAGGCAGGGCCCCTGGCCCTTCTACGCGAACGCGACTGAGCCCACATGAACACGATGAACTAGCATACCATAACTACGCGAACGCGAGACTGCCCCTGCGAATGCGATGAACAAAACTGGGCTGCACCTGCTGTGAATTTCTGCAGCAAATCTTAAGTCCAAACTTCCCGGTTAATCATCCGAAATCACCCCGAGGCCCTCGGGACCTCAACCAAAAACACCAACATACCCCAAAAAATCATACGAACTTTTTCCAATTATCAAAACATGTCAAATAATACAAAAACCATCATTTCACCACGGATTCAAGCCTAACTTTATCAAATTCTTCCGAAACTCACATTCGATCAAAAACCTGACCAAACGACGTCCGAATGACCTGAAATTTTGCACACATATCCAAAAAACCTAACAGAGCTACAAAAACTCTCGGTATTCCATTCCGACCCCCAGATCAAAATCTCACCTATCAACCGTAATCCATCAAAATTCAAACTTCGCCAATTCAAGCCTAATTCTACACCGGGCCTCCAAATTCAATTCCAATCGCACTCCTAAGTCACAAAACATCCCCCGAAGCTAACCGAACCACCGAAACTCACATCCGAGCCTTTCTAACTATATAGCTAACTTTCGGTAGACTTTTCCAAAACAAGCTTCCTTCTAAGAGGCTAAGTGCCTCATTTCCAACTAAAACCAATCCAACTCCACCCGATCAACTCAAATACTGATATAAAATCATAGAGAAACATAATATGGGGGAAACGGGGTGGTAACTCACGTGACAACGGGCCGGGTCGTAACACTTTTAGTCCTCTGACATAATTGGGCCTTAGAAAATTGGCCCAAGAGCAGCCCTCTCGTGATCTCACAAGGGATTGGGTTCTGGGCTCACTAGAAGCCCAGCGCTTAAACGCCAGGCTAGTTTTGTTTCTTTACAAAAAGGCATGCCTCCCATTAATAATTAAATGGTGGTTTTTGGGCCTTTCAAGTCAAGTAGCGGACTCGAGCTAAGGGTTTTTCCAATAATAGAGATCGCCTTGTTCGAGTTCGGACTTGAACTCAGGGCCCAAATTTCCTTGAATATCATAATGTTGGCTAACTTATATTATCAGCAAATTAGGTTTATTTTTAGAAACAATCTTTAATAGCAATCCGTAGTTCTTTTAGGATTGGCCTTTTAAAAATAAAAACGAGGTGCACCGTGCTAAATAAAATCCATAAATTGTGTGGCTCTCACTGAACGCTTATATTAAAATACTTAAAATTCGGGACGTGCCATTTAGCGAATTTTCGTGGCCTCCCGCAAAGTTAATAACACGTTAGTCGCTTTAGGCACGTTTTTAACAATCTTACCTTCTTAAATACGGGTGTGCATTTCATGCAACCCAAATCCAAATCCCAAAACATTGAATAAGAATGTGTCAAGGATCCGGGTGCATTTCATATGACGTGATCCAAAAACACATTCTTAAATGACGTTCACTCTCTTTAAAATTGACTAAAAGTGGAAAATAATTCTAAAAGTGCACTATAGATTTAACATGTATTAAAGTCAAATTTTAGCCAAATGTAACAGTTGAGCGACTGTGATAGAACCACGGAACTTGAGAGTGCCTAACCCCTTCTCCCGGGCTAACAGAATTCCTTACCCGAATTTCTGGTTCGCGCAGAGTCAAACCCTTTCATCGATTCAGGATTCAAACCGGTGACTTAGGACACCATAAATCTCCCAAGTGGCGACTCTAAATCTCTTAATAAGTGAATCCCATTTCGATTGTCCTTTAATTGGAAAAACTCCTTTTATTATATCCTTCACGGGGTGTAGTAAGTAGCAAAAAAAAGGAGGTGTGACAATGCTCATGCACTTATGACACCGGGTTCTGGGATGATTTGAAGTATTGTATTAACTACTTATCATTTAAATTTGATTTGAGACTATATTCTTTAAAATTTATAAATTTGAAGGAAAATCCCATATTTCAAAAGTATTAAAATGAGATTTTAACTAAGTAATTTAGTTGTCTTGCCTGACAGCAGTGTCCGGCGCCACCACGACCCTTAGTGGATTTTTGGTCATGACAACATGGTACCGGAGCACTTGGTTCCTAAGGTCTCACGAGTCATGAGCAAGTCTAGTAGAGTCTCGGGATCGGTACAGAGATGTTTGTACTTATCCTCGAAAGGCTGCAGGACTGTTAGGAGTACTTCCTTTCTTGATTCCTTGTCATGTGATTTGATTCATGTGAGGCTTACACCTTTGTCTCCTTCCTACTCAATCTTATGCGACGCGAAGCACTTGTTATAAATTGAGAATTGAAGAATTTTAATAGAACTACGAGTACGGTGCAGGTGTTTCTCACTACGGGGTTATTTGAGTTATTATCGTAGCCTTGTGGAAGGATATTCTGTTGTTTCGGCTCAGTAGCGGTACTTTTTAGAGCTTTGAGGTTAGGCACAAGTTGCCATGATGCTTATGAACGAATGTTGCGCAGTAGTGATATGATTGTAGAATGGTTGCCTATGTGTCGGGGCAGTGAAAGACTTGAAGGGAAGTTTACTCAGTGCATAATCAAGAGATTCAGTATTTTATTCCCGGGAGGGGAAAAACAATCGAACTAAGGATGGTCAGATATGGGATGTGGAAGTAATGATGCTTGGTAATTGCAAGCGTTGTAGAGTTTTCTTCTATGATGGGATGTCGTTGTCCTAATTGAATGTACTAAGTTTGTTGGTGTTATGATCTTCTATAATTCAACTTTGGGGCAAGATATTGTGAAATAGTATCGAAGGTACAACCGTCAAATATCACAGGGTGCGGTGGTTCAGGATTGAATCAATATTTCTAATGTTGGCGGTTTAATGAAGATGACCTTCGGAAAAGTTTAAAGCTAGTAGCAATTTGTGGATTCTAGTGCTATGAATATAAATTTTATTAAGGTAGCAACTGAACAGCAAAAGATGAGAAAGACATGTGGGAAGTGTCAGGCGTAGTTTTAAAGGTCGGGTTTAGGAAGCGCAGGTCAAGCAGTTGATTAAAGAAGTGAGTTTGCCCAAAGTGGGAGAGTGGCGGAGTTGCATATGGGCTTTGCAGTGGGATGAACACGTACCTTAAGGAGGGTTTGGAGCGATTTGAGAATATTAGCGCTTGGTTATTGGGGTCTACGGATCTAATTTGAAGTAGGGATTCTTGTGCGGCAGGAGATTTAATATAACGGAAAGAAGCTGCTTAAATGAAGAAGGATTCAGCATAACTTTGAATTGGAAGGGTGTTGCCGCACAATTAAATGATGTCCACGACGGGTAAATGAACGTGTGCAGCTAAAAAGCGAGCTCAGGCTCAGGGGGTGTTATTGGTGCCGTAATAATTGTACCCCGTGCGGCAGCATTGGAAGATGCCGGGGAGAGCTTTTATAAGTGGGTTACCCAAGTGAGCAGGTTAGCGATCGCGTGGTTGGCGAGGCTTCTGCGAAGAATTCTATCGGTTATATAGCAAAGAGATCGGTTGTGCAAATATGATTGATGAGTCAGAATATAAGAAAGGGTTTTACAGAAAGATTTCGAGAACTTTGGTGGTTGATTGCGCAAGGTTATGTCAATAAGAGATAAAGAGGACGGGTGAGTTCCTGGTTTGTGAACTAATGGCTTCATGCTAAGTGGGAGAATCCCACAGCTTACGATTGAGTTGCATGGTTAACTACTTGCGAGATTTTTGGCTATTAGCATATTGATGGGCTATTTCAGCTACGGAAAGAACCATAAGTGGTAATTTAAGCAAAGAAGTATTAAAGGTAGGCTACCGTTGGCCCTATTGGTCCATGTTTAGACTTGGAGAAAGATTCAGGATTTTTCCTTGTATAGATGCGGGTTCCCAGGGAAGTGATTCGGTGGGTTCTTCGCCAAAAGGGTATTCATGTGATGGAAGACTCATGGAGTTAATTATATTCGGGGCCAAGTCAGAGCAGGTGGCTCTCAGTAACAGCCCTAGTGGATTCAAATAGGTCAAGTGTGGTGCCTAATGGTTTCGAGCCTATAGGTACGATTAAGAACCAAGCTTGGTGGCAGTCTATGAGAAGAGGCACATAATGTTCTATGATGTTTCGACTTGCGATGTGGAGATTGGGAGGTACGAAATGGTTTATGGGATTTGAGACAGCATGGTCTCATGATTCAAGGCCACTCGAGATGAGTGCAGATGGAGTATGTTATGTGTTGGATGGATTTAGTGTTATCTCTAAGGCAATCCAGGTTAAAGTGGAAAAAGGTAGATTGATTGGCCATAGTTGAATTTGTCATATTGGTGTTAGTGATCAGTTTCCTTCAGCGTGATCAAGTTATGCAAGTAATTGTGACGGTACGTATTACGCTTGTCAGCTGCCGTAATTGATGTTATTCAGAAAATTTCTACTGTTATAGCTTGTTATGTGGAAGCAGATTCCGGAAGGGCTATGGTGGCTTAGACCACTACTTAGGGGTTTGTATATTCTACGGCTATGATAATTCACCTATGAGATACTATGGATCTCTTGAAGTGAGTTAAGTGGAAAGCTTTTATATGATGAAGTGTTAACCTATTAGTGGTTCCGAAGTTATAATGAAAAGCGTATTCTATCGTATATTGGCATGTTAGGTGGAGTGAGTAGTATGGAATTTGAAGTGAAGACCAAAGTTGTAGCTCGGTATTGACAAAGATGTCGCGAGCTCGGATGAGCAAGAAAGGAGTTTTGATGTTTAAAGTAAGTTGGTAATGTCTTCAGTGTCACCTGAGATGGGTGTTTTGTGAAAAAAGGGGTTGTATCATGGTTAATGATCCTTGATCGCTTTTCAGCGTTAGTGGGGCCGGTGGTTTGGAGGTAAGGCCCAGTTATTTGTTATGATAGGTTATTGGAGTGTGCCCCACAAGAAGACAGTATAAATGTGGCACGTAGTCACTTGATTTATTAAAGATTTAAACCAAGTGTGAAGATTTGTAATGATATCGATAAGTTGAGAATATATGCCTGGAGGGCACTCAGTTACTGAGTTGTGGATTGTGGATAAGTACTCCGGATATGATGGTTGTCCTTGTGTGTTATGAGAAGAGGGAATTTAGTATGGAACTTTGAAAGGCTATTGGCTTAGTTTGATATGATCAGGAGCGACTTGCGGTCGATAGATGGATTTAAATATGAATATAGGCTCTATGTCAGGCCAGTTGTGTTCATTTCAGTAATGCGCTCCTTATGGAGCAGTCAGGGCGTTATTTCGTTGTCAGATATTTAATGTAGTGATACATTGCGCCGTGTGAACTGTGAGACGGCTTGAGAAATTGCTTATATGATGAGGATTCGCGTAGAAATGATGCTATATGAGCAAATGGCTCTTGAGATTCAGATTGTATATCGCACCTCAGTTGTGCTTGAGTTTTGTAGCTTATAGCGCTATATGTCCCCTTAAGGATGGTATTATACACTTAGCGTACTTGTGACCAAATTCGATATCTTGTTGTAATGAGCAATTTAGCTCGATGTATATCTCCTTATGTGAGTTCTACATGTGGATCGGTTGGCACGCCGCCATGGGTATGTTATTTGGATCGGGTGGCACACCGCCATGGTTATGTTATTTGGATCGGGTTGCGTGCCGCAATAGCATGATGTTCATTACATTTCCCCATATCTGTTTATTGTTTTCTGCTTCCTATTTTCTGAAGGAAGCTCATATTAGTTGTGCGCCTGCGTCGCATGTATGATTTGCGAGCGAGGTAGTTAAAATTCCTTTCAGAATTCATTTTCCTTTTTGTATCGCATTCTAATTGGTAGCCTATTGGCACATTGTGGCATTATATGAGACTTTTGGTCATGTCAGGATGGCTTGTTGCCTGAGCAGTTCATACAAGGTAAGACAAGGTTGTTGGATTTAGGATCAATGCAATCCGATTACGTGAAATATATTAAGGAGCATACATCATTATTTGGTTCAGAATGTGGTAATGTTTCTTATCAGAAGTATAGGCTTAATGATTGGTTCGCTCGACAGTTGATTATGATTTTCTGCACGTCTCTTCCGTCGTGGTGTTATTGTAAGAATTAGAGCAAGACATATGTAGGTCATGAGGTGCAATGGGAGCCTCAGATTCGTGGAATTTCGATTAATTGATCAGAGAAAGCTATTGTAGTTTTATGAGTAACGTGGTGCAAGTTGTGAATTCAACAAAGTTATGCAGTCACGTCTGGGTACAACGTGTAGTTATTGATATGAAGAGCACATGTTGGAAACAAGCCTAGCATTGAGTTCCGGATGTTGGAATTGGACTTTAACGCGTATCTGATTGAATAAAAGAGAATATCTTCAGAATTGATTGAGCTAATGTGCTCAACTGAGTTGTGGTAGCATGGGAAGGTGCATGAGAAGTTAAACAGCGATTTCATACCACTCCAATCTAGTTCTCAGCACGTTCGAGGACAAATGTATGTTTAAGTGGAAGAGAATGTAACGATCCGACCGGTGGTTTTGATCCCTAGCGCGTCATTCAGCAGTCTAAGGCCGTGAGCAGCATTATTTCATGTATTGTGACTTGTACGTGTGGTCAGAATTGAATTTCGGGAAGTCCAGAGATGATTTGGAAGGAGAATTCTTGTTTCGGAAGCTTAAAGTTGAATGAATGAACTAGGATTGGAATTCTGAGTAAACAACCTCGGAATTAGGATCTAAAGGTTCTAGCAGGTTCATATGATAATTTCGGACTTGGGCGTATGCCCGGATTGGGTTTTGGATAACCCGAGAGCGTTTTGGCACATATTGTGGAAGTTATCATTTTGGAATAAATTTCTTAAGTTTGGCTTGAAGTGCATTTCAGTGTTATCGATGTCTGTTTGGGATTCCGAGTCTAGGAATAGCTCCGTATGGTATTTTGGAGTTGGGAGCGCGATCAGAAGTGAATTCGGAGGTCCGTAGGTCATTTTGAAGTCATTTGGCTAAAGATAGAAAAATTGAAGGTTTTGAGAAAATTGACCGAAAGTGGACTTTTTGATATCAGGGTCGGAATCCGATTCCGAAAGTTGGAGTAGGTCCATAATGTCAAATATGACTTGTGCAAAAATTTGAGGTCAATCGGACGTGATTCGATAGGTTTAAACATCGAAAATAGAAGTTTGAAGTTCTAAAGTTGATAAAGTTTAAATTGGGGTGTAATTCATGATTTTGTTGTTGTTTAATGTAATTTGAGTCCTCGAGCAAATCTGTAATGTGTTTTGGGACTGGTTGGTATGATTGGTTGGGGTCCCGGGGGCCTCGGGTGGATTCTGCGTGGTTAACGGACCGAAAATGAGATTTTTGGAAGGTTGAGGATTTGCTGGTTGCTGTCATAATCGAACCTGAGGAAGGGGGGCCGCAGGCGCAGAACCGCAGAAGCGGATAGGAGGGTGCAGGTGCAAATTTTGGTCAAATGCTTGAGGACCGCAGATGCGTTCAAGGTTCCACAAAAGCGGGGCCGCATCTGTGGAGAAGTGGTCGCAGAAGCGGAAGAGAGGATCTTAGAGAGGACCGCAGATGCGATCAAAGTTCCACAGAAGTGGGACCGCATTTGCGGGAGGCTTATTTCAGAAGCAAAAAAGGGGAGGCGTAGGGAAGACCGCAAAAGCGGTAATTTAACCGCACCCGCGATACCGCAGAAGCGATCAAGGGATCGCAGGTGCGGAAATAGCTGGAGCCAGAAGGTTGTTTTAAAATCGGGGTTTGGTCATTCTTCTCCCATTTTTCACTTGGCATGGGCGATTTTGGGGAGCTTCAAGAGGGGATTTTCGTCATCAATGACAAAGTAAGATATCCCCACTTATTATGAGTTAAATACATCAATTATGTATGGATTTAAGCATGAATTGTGTAGAAAAACTTGGGGTTTGAGGGAAAAACCTAGAAATTTTATTCTTGGATTTTAATCACGATATTGAGTATGGAATTTAATAAAAATTATATATTTGAGTTCCTAAGGACATGGGTAATCTTTATCTTCGAAAAATTTCGGATTCCGGGCACGTGGGCCTGAGGGCGTTTTGGTCAACCTTTCGATCGGAGTTAGGAATTGCTATAAATTAGATTGTAATGAATATTTGAGCATATATTAATTAGATTTGCATAACCGTTGGCTAGTTTTGGAGCGTGGTGCATCAAGTAGAGTCTTCGGAAGGGCGTGGAATGCCAGATATGGATCTTCGGAGCGAGGTGAGTCTCCTTTCTAACCTTGTAAGAGAGAATTGTCCCCATAGGTGAAACAATTGATTATGTTCTCCTATTTGCGGGGGCTGCGTACGCACTAGGTGACGAGATTCCGTGCGTAGCTACTATTTTTCTATTATCCGAGTAGTTTGGATCCAGAAGCATGTTATACTTGGATTAATCGTAAACTTACTGACAACTTGAATTGCTTAAATCACATTGAATTAGTAAATAAATTTTTAAAAGGATTAAAATCCATTTTTATTAAATTGTTAAAGTAGAATTGGCTTTTAATTGGGATAAATGTTCCTGGATAAATTCCTAATTCGATATTTGCGCATGAGTTTTGATGTGTACCCGCGTTGCATGTATGATTTGCGACCAGGGTATGTGTTTAAATTTTGGAGCGGGCCGAACACCTCGGCAGATTAAATAGATGCATCTATGGTTCATGCCGTTCAACCCTCGGCAATGCACAATTTGCATTTCTGTTGGAGCAGGCCGTCGACCTCGGCATGATTTGCGCATGATATATATATTATTTCCTAAGAATTTTAAATATTGATATTGCCTTTCAGGGATTGATATTAATTGATAAGATAATGGAAAGTAAACCTTGAAAATCCTTTATTATTTGTTAAAGGTGTTTACCCGTTTTCCCGCTTTGTGAGTTAGAACTGCTCTACAAATCCACGATTTCCTCACACTTTTAGTATATTATTATTGGACCTCTAGCAAGTATTGAAGTCGACCATCTCGTCTCTACTTCTTCGAGATTTGGCGAGATACTCATTGCGTACATGTTGTTTACGTACTCATACTACACTTCTGTGCATTTTTGTTGCATAGGTGTATGTAACTCTAGTGGCCTACTGGGCATAGCAGCACGGATGACTCTGGGACTAGGTGAGCTGCATCATTCGAGACGGCCACAGCTAGAGCTGTCCCTTCCAGAGTACTGTATTTACTTCATGTCCACTATATTCCGAACAGATGTTGTATTTTATTTTCTTGTCAGTAGATGCTCATGTACTTGTGACATCGGGTTCTGGGATGGTTTGAAGTATTGTATTAACTGCTTATCATTTAAATTTGATTTGCGACTATATTCTTTAAAATTGCTAAATTTGAAGGAAAATTCAAGATTTCAAAAGTATTAAAACGAGATTTTGATTAAGTAATTTCGGTGGCTTGCCTGACAACAGTGTCCGGCTCCACCAAGACCCTTAGTGGATTTTGGGTCGTGAAATACCATTTTCTGAATTTCTCATGAATCTTCTTCTGTTGTCCATTCTACTATCGCCGGAACGGAATCTAAAATTCTCATGATGCCGACTATTATCAATCACTCAGTCCCTAATTCATGTTTAGTTTATCTTGTTCACCAATCTATACTGGCGCTATTACTCTAGGGTCTAATGTTTCCTTTTGGTAATCATGTTGGAGTTGCGAACTTATTTCTCGAAATAAGGACATGACTGTATGGCCTATACTCTTTTGTTGTCATAAGGCATGTCACTTCTCGTCTCTTCCTTCACTTGACTATAGATTCTGTAATATTGTCATCTTTTGCCCTACCGTTGTCATCCATGTATCATATCTTACTCATAATGCTTCATTAACTCTTTTTTTTGTTTCCTGCTAGCACTAATGCCTTTCACTTTATTCTGCAAACTCAAACAAGACATTCTTTCGCTTTTAGATCCCCTTGCTTCATTCATGGGCTCTGCGGGTTGCTCAACATCCTCGCTCTACTAGGGACGAGAGTCACACTAGGGGTAATATTTATCCCTTCCAGGCTTTCAGTGCCTATGTTTGTAGTGCTCATATCTTACTGTACTATTTTAGTGTGGACCATCTGGGTGTCTCAAGGGGACTTATTAGAACATTTGCAATATCCTTCAGAAATGTCAACTAACGCAAATAATTCATCCAGCATTTTGGCTCACTCTAACCCTAGGCGGATCGTGATATTATGTCCTTCTCTTAAACCATATTTGTTGGCTCCCATAGAGCATAACTCAGATCGGTGTGGCCAATTATACATACCTTTGTTACTGTTGAAAGTAACTCAAAATGCTTATATCTTTCTTCCTGAATGGTAAATAAGAATAATCTTTATTAACTGGTACCTCGTACCCTTCTTCACCTTGCTTCTTTTACTTGCTGCAACTCGTGTCTAACTTTCAATTGCGTTATTCTTTTTTACCATAAGAGTGGATAAGTATTCTTTCCCAAAAGCTCCTTATCAAGAACCGTACACCTTTTAGTACATGCATGATCTGCTGAAGACCTCTCATTTACTTATCATAAGCAATATGCAAAATTGAGTTCCTCTAACTCAACACTTCCGCAACTATATCTTTATCGGTCGTCTTTCTGAATATAGACATCGTTGCATTATGAATAAGATAGAGTTTAGGAAATTGAGTCCTTACAAATGAGCTCTACCACGTGATCTAGAGTAAGAAGAAGGAGTGACAGTCTTAAATGCCCTATAGCATCCTACTTATGAGTGTGGTACACGGCATACACATAAACAAGAATCTACTAGACACGTCTTGTAGACTCCCTAGAATATAACTGAACTGTTCTGATACCACTTTTGTCACGACCCAACCTATGGGCCGCAACAGGCACCCTGTAATTAACCAATTACCCGCATAATTAAGAATTGTCTCAAATCACTAAAAATTCTTCCTATTTTTAATATACTTTATACATCTTACTATCATGGTCATATGGTACCTTATATGGTACTAGTACATCAATATCGGGAATTATCGCTCGACCCGTATTTTATCCCAATATGTCAAACTTGGACGAAAATTTATTTTCTTCGATTCGCATACCCTTTCACCTTCACGAATTTACTCATTACTTGTTTGAAATGGCATAATCCTTACAATCTCCAAATAATTTTTTCCATGGACTAATGTCAATTATCTTAAGACAAATTTAGCCTACAATACTACAGAGTGCAACATCGTCATAATTTAATATTGTAAAGCATAAAATCATCGTAATATAATGCTGTAGGACGTAATATTGATGTAAGATTGCAGGTTGTAACACAAGGTAAGGTTTAACTTCTCCTATATATATTTAAGATCATCTATGTATATCTAGTTGATTTGATAAAGGAAACTTGTGAAGTAGGTTGAACTTCATGTTGAAGTGTTGTAGTTATTAGACTACTTTGGAGTTAAATTCTTGATGTTTTATGGCTGGAAATAAGTAGAAGTAACTTAAGAATACTATTTATATTGTGGTTGATGTGTTTAGAAGAAGAGACGGCTTGGAGAAAGGTTGTTTATATTGTAAAACCTAGCTTAATGCTTGTTTGTTGCTATTGTTGCCGCGCTATTATTGGTTTGTAGTGAGCATATTTCTTAATTGAAATTGTGGTAGGGTTACTCGAGAAGGAGCTTATTTATATATTGTTTGTTGTGTTTTTTAATTTGAGGAAACTAAAAAGAATAAGGGGAGTGCCTGTCCAAAATTTCGTAGACCAGCTAGTCACTCATTAGTGTTGAGTTCTAGCTTCCGTAAGCTTAATAATGGCCCCTTATTGTTTGTTATAGATTGAAGTACTAATTGTCTGAACCGACGTCGTATGGTTAAGTAACGACAAAGGTATGTTAAGGTTATTCCTTCTTTCCTTTTGGCATGACCCATATGATACAAATAAAACGAGCAAACGCACAACTTTTATAAATGACCCTATTCATAGAAGTACTACGAGTGCCTATGTTCTTGATTCCCCATGTGTCCAATTATTATATCGTCTGTTCATGGGTCTCAAAAAATACATAAGTTGATAAATTTTATCCGAAGGCATATTGATCTTATGACATTCGGAGAGATCTTATTGACTTACTTCATTATGCATTCCGTTCATTAATACATGTATATTGACCAATGAGCAGATAGAGTTTTTTTTTTTTATATATATATATATATATATATATATATGGGGTATAGGGAACAAGTACGATGTTATATACTCACCACCACCAGATCAACTAGTATACGTCGATGATTTCACCTACTGAGGCCAAGATGATATGAATGGATGCCCTCAGAGACCTGGTGATGTTATGTAGGCATATACCTATGCATGATATGACATTTATACGCATATGCATGATACTATAAATGTTTCATGATTTACAGAGTTGTTCATACTTACAGGTTAAGCCATTTACTCCATGTTTCTTTTATGTCTTTTATATACTGATTTTCATGCCTTACATACTCGATACTTTATTTGTACTAGCATCCCTTTTTCTTAGGGATGCTATATTTCATGCTCATAGGTCCCGATAGACAGGTTGACAGCCCTCGTAGTAGGCTATCAGCTCAGTTGAATGTGTTGGTGCACTCCACTTGCTTCGGGATTTCCTATTTGGTCAGTATGCTTTTGACATATATAGATTGGTATGGCGGTCTATGACGTTTATGTGCTCTTAGAACTTGTAGATAGATGTCATATGTATGGACACTTGTATGGCCTTGTCGGCCTATATTTTGAGTGTACAAATGATCATGTCGGCCTTATAGGCCCGTATTTCACATGTATAAGTATATATATGTTGGGTTGTCCTGTGTCTAGTATTCCCTTATATTTTATTTTTGTTATATTATGACAGTCCTTCTGGCCTATTTACCCATGATGGTGTGATAAGAAATATACGTTACATTGGTACTCGATTGAGTAAGCTACCAGGTGCCCATTGCGGTCCTCCGATTTAGGTCGTGACACTTGGATTGTATCGAGGTGAGTCATCGAGTTTGTCCGTTGAGATCGTCGTTGTCTGCTTTGACCTCGGCACAGTAGGCATTCGGGATTTCACCCCAAGTGGTTCGTGGATACTTGTGTCACACCCCAACCTCGGGAGGCGCGACCGATGCTCAATCGAGTGACCCCAACTGAGCAAGCCTTACCAAACACTATCTACCCAACTCGATACGAATAAAGGGACCATGCTTTCATTTATCCAACAAAAGGGAGATAGTATGTTCAACATTTTTAGTTCATTTTAGATCACAACATTTAACTATAAATAAGTTAGTTTCCAAGGTTCCCATAGAGTTACAATTCATAGGCAACGTAAGTTTAGATTTACAATATGGATAGAACTCCCATGCAATGCCCACACATAACCCACATATATGTCTATGGAGTCTCTAAGGATACAAAAATACATGTGACAACACCGGAAACAAGGCCCCGGCTATACCTCAAAAGAGAAAGTCCAAAATAAGGAGATGTGCAATGTAGCCCCTTGAAGGAGAAAGGGGCTCACCAATATCTTTGGGAAGGAGAATGCTCCGCTACACACGATGAACACTATTCGATATGGAGCCACCTACATTCATTTAAAAAAAATGCAACGCCCCCGACAAAAGGGACGTTAGTACCATGGAATAGTACTAGTATGTATAACTAAACACCATTTTACTAGAAAGAACTACCAAGAAATGACAAGTAAATCTCATAGGTGAATCAAATATGCAAATCATAAAATCATTCACATAGTTCCCACAACTTAGTTTGGGGCATTCCTTTCATACATTTATCACTGTTTTCAATACCACTGCTATCTTGAGCGGAGTCCAATCACGACCCGACCGGTTAGGTTGCCTCATTTGAGGCATGTATCCCAATCACTATTTCATTTCCTCTATCCGGGGTTCAATATCAGCACCTTACCACCATGTGTGCGGTATGGTGTCTGATCACGACCCGATCGGCTAGGTCGCCTTATCTAGGCGTTGTTCCTTTCCCATTAATCATCACATATTATTCTTTATTTCACACATATCATATCAATTCCTTAGCACTTAGGGCCACCATTATGACATCGTTTTCCATTTTCGATATTCATCATGCAAGTTGTGATCATAGACACATACAAGAGTTGTTTAAGTTGCAAGCACAAGTAAGTGAGCACATAGCTAGTATGAATAATTCTCAGTTTCAATCTTGTCCTATAGCCTAAGCATTTTGACACATAATTGTATTCTTCATACTTTTCTAAATTTTCAAGAATGGTACATTACATCACATTGAGGCTCATCCTTCATGTATATGTGTAGATAATTGCAAATCAATTAATGTGCAATAACAATCAATACATTAACCAGTTCAAATCTTACAACACTTTCATAAATTCCCGCGGAGCTCAATTTCTAATAAAAGGGGGTTTAGCCATACATACCTCAATATAGCTTGCCTTACTCTTTACAAATTTCCAAAATTCTCATCGCTTCGATCTATTATGTAAGAATTACAAATTAATTCGAGAATCAGAGACGAGGTTAAGATTCTAGCTTGGTTCGTGCATAATATCAAACACTAAAGGCGCATTATGACCTTAGGCCCCTTTGAGAGGAATTTTATTCATTCTATACCCCCAGTTGCCATCTTTTTAGTTTACTACTTTCCAATACTCTATAGTGTGGTATGCATGCAAGAGATTAATTTTTTTATACCCATGAATTACTTCCCTAATGACCCTATATATCTAAGTATACAAATATGAGCTGAGGTGATGCAGCCTTACCCTTTGGGATGAAGATTTAGGAGCCTTCACTTGATTAGCTTCAACGATTTAGCAAGATTCTAAGGAGTAATTTGACGGGGAGAACTTTCTCTCACTCAGACCCCTCTCTCTCACTCAAGAAATGTCCAAAAAAACATTCAAAATGAGCTATTACACAGAATATAATGATAGGGGCGTCGAGTTAAAAATTAGAAAGTTGGAGCCCCGAGTCGGATCTATGATCGCAAAGTGGAAATGCGGGCCGCAGATTGGACCACAAAAAGGCTCCCAAAACCCGGACCTTCTGCTTGGCTATGCGATGAAAATGCTGTCTGCATACCCATTCTACAGTAACATTATGCACTGCAGAACTGACCTTCACAAAATCCCAAGGAAATTATGCGACGACTATGCGGTCCGCATATCGGTTATACGATCGCATAGTGGACCACATTTTTAACTTCAAATTAGCTAACACCCTGACTCACTCTGCGGCAGAAATGAGGTCCGTATACCTGATATGCGATTGCATTCTGAACCGCATATTTGCACATTTCTGAAAAACTTGATTCTTGATTTTTAAATGCATAGATCAACTCAAAGTGTCTGAACCGTGAGTTTCTATCACCTGACCCAACTAGGCATTACGAGGTTCGGGTTTAGAGTGCAAATTTTTCACGGGGCCTCACAACTTCATTAATTGGCTCAATAACTTTCTGGTCGGTCTCGAACCCTCTCTGCTCAACCTATTTTGAAAGGCTGCGATGGCCATTCCTTCAAAAACATTTGGTAAGATCATCCTCACCCTGTTGAACCATGCAAGGAAATCCCTAAGTCCCTCCCTTGGGGATTGTTTGATGGCGAAGATGTCGTTTATTCTTGTTTCGGCTTTCTTGACCCCGGCATATGCTGTTGCAAACTTATTGGCCATCTCTTTGAATGTTTCTATGGAGTGAGCTGGTAGCTATGAATAACAATTCAATGCCATTCCAATGAGGGTTTCGATAAAAAAAATCAGCAAAATAGAGGACGCCTACTCTTTTGTGAGGTTGTTGCCTTTCACGGTGGTGACATAATGAGTCACATGGTCTTCGGGGTCGATCGTCCCATTGTATATTTTGAGATATGGGGGAATCTTGAAGGTCTTTGATATGACATGTGGAGCCGCTTCCTCGCTATATGACTGTTCTATGAATCTACCCGCGTCCCTTTTTGGCAACAATTTGGGAGCGCCATGTTTCTTGTATACTCGTTCCTGGTGCTCTTTCATTTGGTCTTTAAGAGTCTTGGTTTAATTTTTCATTTCTTCCAATCTCTTCATCATGGCAGTGAGGACGTTGTCACCAGCATTGGCAATAACATTGTGAGTTTTACTTGAAGTCGGAGGGTCTAGTTGATCGTCCTGTTCGTCCCCTTATTGTGCTGCATGGATTCTCGTGGTTTCTACGTTCGTGCATGGAGCTTGTTTTCTGAGTACATTGACTAGAGTATCAGTTAGCCATACTTCGATAATCTTTTTTATAGCAGGTGGCGCTCCTTCTCCCTTGGACGTAGAGGCTGCTTTCCCGTTTGGTTTTGTTGTGCTGCAGAAAGAGGCAGGCAACCTCTCTTGCCTGGGGGAGGCAGTGGGCGTCACTTCTTCGCCATGTGTCATAGCCTTTGTCTGTGGTGTTTATGAGATTAAGGGAAACGTTATCTGACACCCTAGTCCCGTTTCCTTTGTTATCTACCTTAGAAATTTATGCATGCACAAAGAGGGTATATAAACCTTGTGGTTTATTAGACTAACAAGTCACGTGAGTTGTAGATCTAGTGAAAACTAAAAAATTGACTGAGAAAATCCCCACAGGCGGCGCCAAACATTTGTCCCAAAATTTAGATCTATGTTTAAACAATTAGATTTTCTTATAGAATAGAGTTAATCTTAGCCAATATCAACATCCAAAAAATTATTTAACTGATTTCATGGTAAAATATCACAAGTTCCGTTTGAATAGCAGTAAATGTATAACAGTGGACAATATTCAATGGCCCGAAAATAAAGAGAATAATATTAAATAGTAATAAATAATATACAATGGTATATATATAAATAAATACAAGTGAGCTAATCGAAAAGGGGTGAGATTCTATGATATTATTCTTGACAATTATAAATGCTTGATGAGCCTTTTAATATTCGGATTCTCCTAGGATTATAGGAGAAAATTTAGACATAGATTTGAAGAAAAAAGGTCTAAAAGGTATGTTTTGTATGTATGTAATAAAGCAAGAATCTTCATAAAATGTCAGTATCTCTTGTTCTTTACAATGAGTGTTCAATCCCCTTTTATAGCTACATATCTTTCTATTTATAGGGGCACATTAGCCACAAAAATCCTAATAGTATATTTCAGAGAAATATTCACCGGAATATTCTCCTCAAGGTCATATCATCGTTATTGTCCTTCTAAAATGAGTGCTTGTCCCTGTTCCTCCGTTGAATCAGCTTCACCTTGTCTTTGTCCTTCATCAGATCACTTCGACCTCGCCTTCATCTTTTGTTGAGAACACATTGATAACGCGCGGCAGCCTTCGAAGGCTTGCTTAATGTTGACTCGGCCCACATATTATTAGGATGATTTTTACCCCATACACTAATCACATGACTTTGTTTAGTAAAATCTTTAAAGGAGTCAAATAGAGTTTACGCTCTTTATTAATAGAGTTTAAGAATGAACATGAGAACTAATCGACAAGGCTTTTTAATTCGAACGGATATAAAAAGTATCCAATAGTACAAAATTTTGATCACAGCTAATTAGAAAAACAGGAAGGTCCAATGACAGCATGTTCCATAGTTGAAATTTGAATGACGAATCAAATTTAGATTTTTGGACCACTGTTTATTGAGATATAAATTTGGGAAAAAGAAGGAGAGAAAATGAGAAAGGTTGAAACCTAATATATTACTTTGTATCACCTTTGGTACTAAATAAGGACCTCTCTAATAGTGGATATTCGGTTCATAATGTAGCATAAATACGTAAATAATCTTTTTTATAACAATCCTTCTCTCCCCTCCCTCTTGTATGAAGCCAATATTTTCGTTGAAATTTTATCACACTGTGACGATAAAAAACAGAACTAGCATAATATGGCTCAACTCTTAAGTATTTTGTTGGATCAATCAAGTTACACCTCATAGTCAATAAACTCTGTAGTTTCTCATCAATCAAACCCCATCCAAACCCTTAAAAGAAACAATTTTGACATGGAGTAGACTCATTTCTCCTCCTTTTTTCTGCCTCTCAAAGCCCCATTTTCTTTCTCCCTCTTTTACATAGGGCAGCACAACTCATGTGACCCGCTCAATCCGCCCAATATTTAATGGATTGGGGCATGAATTTTTTTTTTCTCATAGGTTGATTTGGACATAATCCATCGTAACCCCATGATAAAAGCTAACCCGAAGTTAACCCATGAGGCGACCCAAACTCCATTAGTATTCTTTTGATTAAATAGAGAATGTTTGATGGCTTAAAAAAGCAGTAAAACTATTGTAACAGGCTAACGCTTATATTGAAGTAGGAGAATATTATTTTGCTTATTGTAGCCTTGTTGTTCCTCTCTTGCCTTTGTTTGTCTACTTCTCTTTATGACTCCTTGCTATTTTTATTAAACTCCATTTTACTTCAAAACAAAATGTAAACATTTCTACAAAGTGAATTTTGGTTCTCTTTTATAAGTTTTGCTAAAAGAATGAGAGTGCTTTATTGAAATTACTTGTAATCTTTTAATTTAACTTAGTTTAGTTTATATTGAAATTGTTAATTTTTACTATACTAAAAATTTTAGTTTGGCGTCTTTTTTTTTTTTAATAATCATTTTGTATTAATTCGTTTCGAATAAAACTCTTTTTCGCGTGTCTTTTGTTTGTAACTTTGTATGTTAAATTTCTTAGAGTTGTAGTATGATTTTTAAGTTGGTTAGACCCTTTTGGTTAAAATTTCTGAAATAAAATGGTTAATTTATATAGATAAAAAATGAAGTCATGTGATGAAGAAAAAAAGAGTAATCCGCAAATGGTGTTTATTGGTGCATACATTTGACTATCGCGATTTCCGACTGAACTCATTTGTATAAAATTGTGGGTCGGTCACTAGAAATGAGCATCATATTCTAATATGCATTAATAGGACGCATGCTACGATATGTAACATTGATATACGTTCTTAATGACATATATTGTGTTGGTATGCTTCAAATAAGAGTCCGAAACCAAAATGTGGTTCTTTTAAACTCAAAGAACTGAAATATGTCAAAAACAAATATGATGACCAATTTATATTCCTCTTTTTGAAAGACTCTATATATATAACGCTCCGTTAAGACGCTATATATATTACTTGTAATTTTTTAATTTAATTTAGTTTAGTTTATATTAAAATTGTTAATTTGTGTTATACTCAAAATTTTGGTTTCGCATACAATATCTTTTTCTTTAATAATCATTTTGTATTAATTAGTTTACTATAAAACTCTTTTTTCGCGTGTCTTTTGTTTGTAATTTTGTATGTTAAATTTCTTAGAGTTGTAGTATGATTTTTAAGTTGGTTAGACCCTTTTGGTTAAAATTTTTGAATTTTCTGAAATAAAATGGTGAATTTATATAAATAAAAAATGAAGTCACATGTGATGAAGAAAAAAGAGTAGTGCAAAATGGTGTTTATTGGTGCATACATTTGACTACCGCAATTTTCGATTAAATTCGGTTGTACAAAATTGTGGGTCGGTCACTAGAAATGAGCATGTCATTCTAATATGCATTAGTAGGATGCATTCTACGATATGTGACATTGATATACGTTCTTAATGACATATATTGTCTTGTTATGCTGAGAGTCCAAAATCAAAATGTAATTCTTTTAAACTCAAAGAATTGAAATATGTAGAAAAAAAATATGGTGACCAATTTATATATAGCGTCTTTTTAAAAGACGATATATATATAACGTTCTTCACTAAGACGCTATATATATTATGTGGGTCCACAAATAATTTTTCTGGGCCTAACTGACATAACAATAATTCCACTGAGTATAGCGTCTTAAACTAAGACGCTATATCTCAAATAATTGAACCCCCATACTGGTTTTTGCCTTATTTAAAGACGTTAAGGATTTTGTAAAAATCCATTCAAAAATATTCTCAAGTATTGTGAAATTTTTCTTCATTAAGTTGTTTTGCATTTTGACATAATGTCTGAAGAGCGAAGAATTAGGGTTGCATTATATTGGGGGGTGAGGTTGAAGTGGCGAATAATTCAGTAAGCTATAGTTTATCTATACGGTGTCATGTTAAGTTGCCACTTATAATGGAGTACGATAGATTGGTATCGTTGTTATGTAATAAAATGGGTGTGTCAAACATTTGGTGAATCTGAAAGTGAGTAGAAGATATCCATATTCTGTGACACTGCAAAGGGTTGCTTGTTGCTGAGTTTAACATCGAAGAAGATGAAACTATGAGAGACTTTTTGAGGACTCCGGATGAATATCGAGAATTTATTGTGATAAAACTGTTAGAAATGTATGTCAAGTCTAAGACGTTCGCAATAATGAGGTTTTGCAAAGTAGGGATATCTCTCAATCATCGGGTGATTATTTTATAGTAGTTTTAGCTAAACAGGTTCCGGCTAAAAGAGTTTGGCCAGATTTAAACTTATCTCCATGGGTGAATGAGAAGCGAGAAAATAATTTCTCCCCTAATTTGCATAATCCACAAGCCAAGCGGTAAACTTCAATTTTCTTTTGTGTTACAATATATATTATTGTGTATTATATTTGTATTAATGCTCATATATTCCACAAGGGGTACCGATCAGATATGAATTTTACAAGTTATGGACCAACGACCAGTTAGAATATGCCTACTTTTGGTGTGTTGGATCATGGTGGTCCATCCGGGAGTCTGCATCAACAAGATAATATGCATAATGGGATATCAACACATTATGATTTATAAGTGACTATATAAAGTTGTATGTATTGTTTGGACCAATTTGAGTAACTCATTATTTCTTCGGTTGTGTAGTGAAAACGAACAACTTAATGGTCTTGTCCTTGCTCAATTGACCGAAGAAGGCATATTTAGTTGGGATATGGCAGATGCATAGAGTCAGGAAGAGAATAGTGATTATGACAACAATGCTAATGAGTCTGGAGATGTCACACCCTTCCTTGACGAGGGTGATGATGAGGAGGAAGAGAATGCTGAACCTGATTTAACGAGGGAGCATGTTCCACATCCCATTAGACCAAGAGTGTACGAATCTCACATGCCATTTCATTCAAGGAATATTTTCTACCTTGATCATTTGTCAAGTATGCCGGATGCGGATGCCCATACAAAGGATATTGACAAAATTCAGACAACAATGTGGGATGAATCTAGACAGATGATACTATCAAAGGACATGTTTTTTCCTGATAAAGCGCGCCTAAGCAGGGCGATAAAAATGTACAGCATAAAAGAGTATCGTGAGATGATGGTATGAGAGTCATCTCCGGATGTATACAAGGTTATTTGCCGTAGATGGGTTATGGGTTGTTATTGGATGTTGCGTGCGAGGAAGAAGAAAACAAATATGTGGGTTGTGGGTAAATACATTGGCATCCACAATTATGAAATGGACACATTCGATGGGAATCACTTTAAGTTAGATGTTGACTTGATTTCTCTTATCCTGATTCCACACATTGAAGCCTCCCTAAGGTACAAGATCAAAGAGTTTATTACATCTATCCACCAGGAATATAGGTGTACCATTACCAAAAGAAAGATATTTCTCGAATGCAAACGTGTTTTAAAATTATTTATGGTAACTGTGATAAGTCATTTACATCTCTATCTAGGTACATGGCCGCATTGCAACACTTGAACCCGGGGACTGTTGTTGAATGGAAGCTTGAGCAGATTCCTGGAATACCAGAACATATATCCAGATATGTATTCTGGGCCTTCAAACCAACAATTGATGGTTTTGTGCATTGTCAGCCGGTAATATCCATAGGCAACACTCATGTCTATGGAAAGTATAATTTTAAGTTGTTGATCGTTGCAGTAGATGGTAATGGAGGTATATTTCTCCTAGATTTTGCTATTTGTGCCAATGAAAGCCAAGGAAAGTGGACGCTATTTTTGAACCACTTGAAGGAGAATGTTGTCAAACAACGTTCAGGTATTTGTCTAATATCTAATCGATATGACGGTATTTCAAGTTTTGCACAACATTTGCCTGCATGGCAAGAACCGTATGCATACCACTATTACTGTGTGAGGCACCTGAAGGCCAATTTTCAGAAGGCATATCCCAACTTGGGGTGTACATAAGCCGGGTTGGTTCGGATTTTATAATTACCAAACCAAATCAATTGTGTCGGGTTATTAAATCTAAAGACCAAACCAAACCAATAAAATTCGAGTTTTTCGCTCTCGGTTTTTCTCAGGTTTTCGGGTTATTCAGGTTTTTTCGGATTTTTTTTCGGTAAAATCTTCGTAGAACAAAACATATAAATTATGCTCAAAATATTTCTTTAATCCTAGTAAGATACAGCTATATAAAGTATTTTTCAAGAAAATAATAAAAAATATGAGATGTATCATGGCATTATCCTAAATTATACAACAATAAAGACAATAAATTTATGTAATATAAATATTACTAATTAAAAAGTCATAATAGAATAAATATAATCTAAAAGTACTACGTCATGCTAAAATAAGTAGACAAATAAGGGAGTATAAATTACATGACTAAACGCTAAAGAAAAAATAAAAAATAGGTTATGCAATTTTATCTAAATTATTGCAAAAAACAAAATAGATATTCAATACATTCCCATTCGTAGTATTGAATTGAATGTCTTTTGTTAGCATTAGTATTGATTTGATTTTAGTTTGTGCTTTTGTTAGCATGATTTAATTCACTAATGTTAATGGCTATAAAACTTATTGGAACATTCAAAAGTTCTAAGTCCAACCTTGAAATAATACCTTAAAAGATAAAATTATGATTTTTTTTAAGAAATATTTATAAATTACATCACAATAAGTATATTTATATATTAAATATATCTAAAATTTCTATATATGTAATGTCAGGTTGGTTTGGTTTCGGTTTGATTTTCTTTAGTTAAAACCAAATCAAACCAATTATGGTCGGGTTTTTTTTCCAACATCAAACCAAATCAAACTAAACCATAGTCGGGTTTTTTTTCTCGGTTTGACTCGGATTATCGGGTTGGTGCAGTTTGTCGGTTTCCTTTGTACACCCCTTATCCCAACAATGACTTGCATGATTTAATATGGATGGCTGAAATTGGTCACCAAGAGTGCGAATTCAGGAGGCGCATGGAATCGATCGGGCAAAAAGACGAAGGAGCCTATCATCGGTTGATGCAACATGAGCATGACAAGTGGACATTGCATGTAGATGGTATAAGACGATGGGGAACCCTGACTATAAATGTGTCTGAGTCTTTCAACGGGTTATTGAAGTCTGCACGTGGATTGCCTGTCACTGCCATAATGCAGATATTATTCAAACAGATGGCGAAAAGGTTTGTTGAAAGGGCTAGAGGTGCATCGTCATTGATGGAGAGGGGTTTTGAATTTATGTCAATACCAATAAAAAGATTTGAGTAATACAGTAGGTGAGCACATTGGCATTCATTTTTACAGTATTGTTACGAGCGAAATATTTTTGAAGTTCGCACTGTTATCCTTCAAAACAGAGGGAATAATACACACACCGTAAATGAAGCCAAAAAGTTGTGTTCTTATGGGAAATGGTCCATCTACCACATGTCGTGCTCACATTCCATGAAGTACTTTCAACATATAGGTTTTGCGGCAAATCGGTACATTGATAAGGAATACAGTGTTGTTGCATACTTAAACACCTATAGTGGACAGTTGCAGCCAGTGGGTGTTGAGCATTATGGCCAACCGAACTATTTAAAATGGTGTATAATAAGGAGTATTTGTATAAGCTACATGTGCAAAAAAATGCGTATACGGAACCAAATGGATGTTGATGATACCATTTATGCACGTAAATGTGGCATATGCCCGCAAATAGGACACAACCGCCGTAAATGTCCTTCAGCTGGTTTGGGTAGCATTGATAATCCAGCTCGTGGTAGAAGTTCATCTAATGTGCCTAACTATCAAGTATACACGTAGTGTTTGATTTTTGTAATGTGGTTGTAATAAGTGTATATACTTGTTTATCTTGTAGAGTGTATGAAATAGAATTATGTTAAAAACAATTGTCATTCGCCATATTTTTTTCAAGGTAGGGATCGATAGTCTTAAGACGTGATCCATGGAAATCTATTAATGGATGTTGTAATGTTTATAAAAAGGTCTTTTAAATACATATGACTTGTTTCAGATTAAGAAGTTTTCTTATACCCGAAATAATTATTATCATGCGAAGAATAGTACGGTTAAATACCACGTTATATGTATTATTTTGTCGACCTGAAAAAACTACCATTCTAGAAAAGTTGTCTTCTGGAAAAGCTTTATTGTACTGCAAAGAATCATTAGCACGCGAAGCATAGCACGGTTACATACCACGTTATGTGTATTGTCTTGTAACTTGATAAAGCTGCCATTTTGGAAAAATCGTCTTATGCAAAAGCTATATTGTACCATAAAGAATCATTAGCACGTGAAGCATAACATGTTTAAATATCACGTTATGTGTTTTTTTCTTGCCTATAAAAGACTAGTGAATTTTAGTTCTTATCTGCGCTTAACCAAAACAAATAGGAAAACTTTTCATAAATTTTTCATTTTTCTTGCATTAATAAATGTCTAGACGCAATGACCAACCAAGGTACTATTGTGGCAAACATGCCATTTTGAAGGCATGTTGGTCCAATGGTAATGTTGGGCGCAGATACTGGATGTATCAACAATTGTTTGGACGCAATGACGGAAACCATTTTAAGTTTGAGGAATGGTATGATAAACCCATTCACCAGGAATACTACAAATCAAGTTTGCAGTATGTTTTGAATATGAACGGCGAATACCACTGCCAGATTTCTAAAATACAACGAGAAATTGCGGCATTGCAGGAGAAACTAAAAGAGGCGAAAGAAAAAAAAAATAAAATGAAAGAAAAATTTAAGTGGTTGGGACATAGATTAATAGGCGGTAGTGACTAAACAGACACATGTATGTGTTGAGTGTAGTATTTATCTTTATATTTTATGTGTCATGTATTTTCATTAGTTGTACCGAATTTAACTTATGTTAAGTTTCTATGTTCGTTTTGCCTAGTTGTACTATTAAAATAACAAAGAACCGAGAAATAAAAATATAAAGTGCATATAATGTAAACCATGAATAATATTGCTATTATTTACTGAATGTCATATGCACATAAAATCAAAAAAAGAAAATAAATGTGTCTCACAACCTTTATGCTTTAAAGCAGTTGCTCGCCTGAGGTGCATCTCATCACCCCCGGCTACTCTATCAGGATCATCCTCATCACGTTGCCTCTTTATCGGAAGATGCGCTGTATCATAGTCGTCAGTAAGGCTGGAAGGCTCGGTAGAAGGGGCCGTCGGTCCAGCAGTAACGTACAAAATAGTGAGATATTTTAGTATATAAAATATATTAGTAATGTACGTGTTAGCTAAAATAAATTAAAATGTCTTACCATGGTCTTAGCGGCCTCCTAAATATAATCGTCTGCCTTAGTCCTGTCCGTGATGGACGAGGAACATGGCTTAAAAAAATAGGCTTTAGATATTTATGACTAATCAATGAGATAAACACAAATATAAATAATAGTAATACAAACTAACCAAATACTATGAAAGATCATCAGCATCCCTCGACGATGAGCCACTACTTAGTCGGTGCCCACTATCCACATCTTGTACCAGACGAACATCAGCAACCGTCAATGTCTCTGGAGGGTCAGAAAAATACACATCCCAGTCATGTGAGGTAATATCTATGCCCACGGTAAATAATGGAGCTAACAGGATCACCTATGAAGTGCCTAGAGTAAGCTGCAGGCTGAATGAGGGCATATCACTAGGAGCATGGTTTGGATTAGGGTGGTCACCTGACTGATCAACTCCAACATCCTCAACGGGTGCCTCAACGCCCCCTTGCTAGGGACCACTTCCTCACTGACCCCTACGACCTCGTGGGATACCTCTACCTCTCTAGGCACGCCTGACACGTTGACCACGTTCAGGCTGCACTATTAGCCCACGATGGCACTGCACTGGTGCAATATAATCAGCCTTGTATCCTAAGTGCTCATCATCTTGGGCTTGCTGCAATATCTGTGTAGCCAAATCTGTAACATGCGACCCATACTCGTGCAAATGGCCGCTTCCACGCTGGTATGCTGCTACATCTGCAGTCCCAACTGGTAGAACAAATATAGGCCAATACCCTGTACAACATGTAAAATACTAATTACGGAACGGTAAAGTTAACGTTTTAACTACGTATACCAAATAACATACCAGCACCTGATGCCTCCTGGCGTATGAAACCAACCGACCGCCAGCGCGATGAATAAGATCCTCAACAATAAGTCGGGTAATGCGGCTGCACCAGTCGATATACTCTTGCGCACCAGCCATAAGCTCGGGTGGATGGGGTGGCAGAATTAGGTCATGCCGCTGGTCCAAAACTCGATCTGTAACTCTAGCCATGCCTCATATTCCTGGTCAACCCTCGAACGATCATCTTGCTGGTAATGTATAGTAAGCCAAGCAGGCGGTGGAGGTACAATCTGCGGTTGACCAAACTGACGAAGGAATCGCTCGGTGGCATGATGCTTGACAATAGCAAGACACATCAACGGGACAGAAGAGCTCTACATATGTCACAACCCAAAATTCTAACCTGTCATGATGACGCCTATCATGTTACTAGGCGAGCCGACACCTTTCAAAAATACTTCGATATTTATTTAAAAGTTAAGTCAAAGATTTTTCATAATAGAAACTTCATAAAATATTTGAACTTAAAATAAAAATACGAAAAATATAGCTCGACTTCGGGGTGTTGCTAAGTCATAAACATTTAAAACCAGTCTTGAATCAGAGTTTACAATAGTCAACAAATGCCAAAACAAAAAGAAAAGATAATAATGGAGGGAGAGACAAGGGCTGCGGACGTCGGCAATTGCCTCATATATCTTCGATAGCCAAATGTGCACGAACTCAATGACCGGAGTTCGACCTCCGCGACCGGTCTTACCTAAATCTACAGACAAGGTACATGGAGTAACGTGAGTACTTCCAACTCAGTACGTAAGAGAAATATATAAGGAACTGAGAAGCAGTGGCGAGCTATATAAATATAGTTTATTTCAATAACTTTCAAATAAGGAACAATCATGATTTTCAAATTTAGTAGCTTAAGTCAAATCAGTTCATGCCCAAGTAAAACAAATATCAAGTCTTCTAGAAATTCGCACAACAAGAACAGATAACAGCTAAGTGCAACAAATAATTGAAATCAAGTAAAGTCTCTCAAGACCACAATTATTCAGCTCATCTAAACAGCTCAATCACTCGGTTCTTTGCCCTAAATAATCATACTCAATAGGTACCTGAGCTCACTGGAGGGTGTGCAGACTCCGGAGGGTCCTTCAACCCAAGCGCTATATCGATACGACGTGCAGTCCGATCCTATATATAAATAGCCATAAGGCTCGTTGTGGTATGTAACCCAATCCAATATAGATAATTAGCCCGAAGGCTCGTTGTGGCATGCAACCCGATATAATATATATACATATATAGCCAGGAGGCTCGTTACGGCGTGCAACCTGATCCGTATACACTCATATAGCTCACAGCTCGGCACTCAAGCCATATCTCAGTCACCAACCTCACCAGTCCCTCAGGCTCCCAGAAAAGCATATAATTCAGCCCAAACCGAGATAATAACAGGAAGCAATGATAAATAAGGAGGGACGAAGGTAAAATACGCAAGTAATATCATGAGTGAGAACAAAACCGCAAATAGCAATTAATTTAGCATGTTCACGACCTCACAGGTCTCAACAGTGATATCATAAGGCCTAAACATGGTTTCTAACATGAAATGCAGTCAATTTCCATAAAAACAGAGGGAACACGTAGTAAATAGTAGGCTATTCGATTCTATAGTCTCACGGGATGGACCAAGTCATAATCCCTTCGGTGTACGCCCACACACCCATCATATAGCATGTGTCTCACCTCAGGACAAAATTTATAACTGGTACTTACCTCCATCCGAGCAAAATCCTACTCCGCGATGCCTTTGCCTCTCAAATCGGCCTCCAAACATCCTGAATCTAGCCACAAGTAGTACAATACAGTCGATAAATACTAAAGGGATCAATTCCACAAGAAAACTACTAAATTAAAGCCAAAATCCGAAATTAACTCAAACCCGGGCCCCCGGACCCACATCTCGAAATCCGACAAAAGTCACAAAACCCAAAAGCTCATTTATTCACGAGTCTAACCATACTGAGTTCAGCAAAATCCAGCATCATTTGCCCCTCTAAATCCCCAAAGTTCATTATCCAATTCTCAAGCCCTAATCTCCTAAATTTCACCTCAAAACCTTATCGACTAGGTGTAAAAACAATGGGGAAACACCATTATTGATAATAAATAAGCACAAGGACCTTAGCTCAGTAATCACTTCAAAACCTTCTTCAAAATCCTCCAAAATCCTAGTTCCCAAATGTGAGAATGGTGAAAATTTTCAAAGTCCCGCTTTTATATGTTTCAACCCAGCTATACTACATATGCGGTCCATATAACGCTTCTGCGATGCCGCACCTGCAGAAAATCTATCTCAAGTGCGGATTTCACTTAAAAATCCTGACCCCACTCCTACGGCCTCAAGACCGCATCTGCATAACCGCATGTGCAGAAACCATCTCACTTATGTAGACCAAATTCGCACATGCGCCCTTGAGTCCGCTTCTACGGCCACAGCATGTACGGGAATGCCATCGCACCTGCATCCTCTGCCCACTTCAACCTTGGCCACTTCTGCAGCTCCTTTTCCGCTTCTACGGGCTCGCACCTGCGGTTCCCACTCAGCAGTGCGATTATGACAGCTGAGTTCAACTTCGGCAGCCTTCCAATTTCCAAACTTGTTCCGCAAATCACTCGAAATCAACCTGAGGCCCTCGGGACCTCAACCAAACATACCAACATGTCCCATAACATCATACGACCTTAGTTAAACCTTCGAATCACTCAAAAAAATATCAAAACATAAAATTACCCCCGGATTCAAGCCCAAGTACTTCTAAACTTCCGAATTCCACAAACGATGCCGAAACCTACCAAACCACGTCTGAATGACCTAACATTTTGCACATAAGTCAGAAATGACACTACGAACCTACTCCAACTTCCGAAAATCCAATCCGATCTCGATATCAGAATTTCCACTGCCGGCCAAAATTTTAACTTTTACCAATTCAAGCCTAGTTCTACCACGGACCATCAAATCACATTTCGGACGTATTCCTAAGTCCAAAATTGCCTAACGGAGTTAACAAGACCATCAAAATTCAAATTCGAGGTCGTTTACACATAAGTCCACATCCGGTTAGCTTTTCTAATTTAAACTTCCAACTAGAAGACTAAGTGTCTTAATTCACTTCAAACCAGCCTGGACCCAAACTAACTAACTCGGTAAGTAGAAATACAGTTGTAGAACACAAAAAAAGTAGAAAATAGGGGAACAAGGCTATAACTTTCAAAACGACCGGCCAGTAACATAATTCGCCTGATCGAGTAATGGTTAGGCAAACCAGCTATTAGCTCATCACTATATGGCTTCCAAATAGACTATTACGTAAAAATAGGAACCATGAGTATACGCAACACATATAAATCCAGGCCAAGTAAACTTAATTATAGAATTACCTGCGTGGCCTCCAGCAAATCCAACAAATCCCTGCAATAGGGGAGATTATGTTGAGCCTCATACTCGTGTCCGTATCCTCACCTATCAACCCGCCTCCTAGCTAAAGGGAGAAACAGTGGAGGTGGTGCATCCTGAGCTATGGATGGTAGAGGTGCCTGAAACTGTAGGAATCGCTCCAGGACCAAACCTAAGATACAATTTGGACGTAAAATTTAAGGTATATTTTTATAATATATTTTATAGTGAAGAGAGTATTTGACTATGTTTTCACCTGCAGCAGCGACATAAATCCTGCAACATCTCGTTGGGTGCCCATGCATGCCCAACACATCTGCCTGTACAAGTAACCAAGAACAACAGCAACCCAGTTGTAATAATGTAAATCATCTAGCCTCTCAAGATGATGAAGAAATCTCAAGCTGACTAGGTTTCTTGAAGTGTTCAGGAACAATACCCCTTCAAACATAAGTAGCAACAGCAAAAACCTCGTGTACTGGTTAATTTGAAGATCCGATGTATCATGAGTAATGTCAGCATACATCAACTCCAGATGCAGCTGGATGGGCATCAACACAAGACGACTAGCCCCAACCAATGCACCCTCATCCTCTGGATGGAAACCGATGAGCCGTTGTAACATCTACAAGAACTATCTCCTGTGTACTCTCTCATGGCATATGGCAAAGCAATAGGAAGTCCATTAACCGGCAGCCCATACAGAACCTCCACGTCCTGCAACGTAATAGTGGCCTCGCCAATGGAAAAATGAAATATATGTGTCTCTGATCGCCACCGCTCTATCAAAGCCGTGATCAACAACCAGTCCAGCTACACGTGACCAATCTCAATGATCCTATAGAAACCCATATCTTGCAGGCGTCTGACTATACAGGGATAGAGATGGAAAGTCTTAAGAAAGTCTTACATATCGTCTACTCATCTAGCACAGAAAGCTTGGGCCAATAACTGCCCCTCCCATATGTAGGCAGACCTATGCTCGACCTGTAGCAATAGTAGCTCTAGCGAGGCAGGTCCCAAATGCAAATGCAGAACCTCCATGATGACTACTATAAATTAAACAAAGTTTATTGCATTATTTTCCTTTTTCATTGCTTAAATATATTGCAATACCTTTAATATTAAAAATTTTTGATACTTTTACTATATTGTTAATTAGGTTGATACATTTTTAATATTATAATTTCATATTTTATATGTTACTTTAATATGTTAGTTTTATTATTTTAATGTGTTACTTTTATTATTTTTTATGTTTGTTTGTTATTCACCTATTTTTGTGACGACCCGGCCCGTCGTCACGTGAGTTACCGCCCCATTTTCCCCATATTATGTTGCTCTATGTTTTAATATCAGTATTTGAGTTGATCGGGTAGAATTGGACTGGTTTTAGTTGGAAATGAGGCACTTAGCCTCTTAGAGGGGAGTTTGTTTTGAAAAAGTCAATCAGAAGTTGACTATATAGTTAGAGGGCTCAGATGTGAATTCCAGTAATTCGGTTAGCTTCGGGAGATGATTTGTGACTTAGGAGTGCGATCGGAATTGAATTTGGAGGTCCGGTGTAGAATTAGGCTTGAATTGGCGAAGTTTGAATTTTGGCGGATCCGGTTGATAGGCGGGATTTTGATCTGAGGGTCGGAATGGAATTTCGAAAGTTGTTGATGCTTCATTAGGTGATTTTGGATATGTGTGCAAAATTGCAGGTCATTCGGACGTCGTTTGGTCGGGTTTTTGATCGAATGTGTGTTTCGGAAGTTTTAAAGGAACTTAAGCTTGTATCCGTGGTGAATTGATGATTTTAATATTGTTTGACGTGTTTTAATGATTGGAACAAGTTTGTATGATGTTTTGGGTTATGTTGGTGCTTTCGGTTGAGGTCCTGGGGGCCTTGGGATGAGTTCGGGTGGTTGAATGAGAGAAGTTAAAGTTGGAAGTTTGTTGGTTTTTGTTGCAGCCGATGTTTTCGCATCTGCGGAAATCAGACCGCGGATGCGGCTTCGCGGAAGTGGAAGAAGCTCCGTAGGTGCGGTTTTGGGGCTTTGGCATTTTTCCGCAAAAGCAGACTAAGTTCTGCATAAGAGGTCACCGCAGAAGCGATTATGGACCGCAGAAGCGGTCCTGAGCGACTTAAGGAAAATCGCAGATGCGGTGGGAAGGCCGCAGAAGTGGTAACCGTAGAAGCGGTAAAATTGTCGCAGAAGCGAAAAGGGCTGGGCAGAACCATTTCATTTAACCTTCGCGAATTTTAGAAATAACTCAACATTTTCATTTCGGACTAAGGGGATTTTGGGCGATTTTGAAGAGAGTTTCGAGGGCTTTCATCAGGTATGGATTCTTGGATTAGAATACATTATTATGGTGTAAAATCATGGATTAACACTGAAAAACCAAAGAATGAAAAGTTAAAAATGGAGGTTAGGGATTGGGTTTTCTTTTGAAATGAGAATTTGGGATTTGAGGGATCATTTGGACTCCGATTTTGATGAATTTTATATGTACGGACTCGTGGTGAGACGAGAAATCCGGTAATGTGAATTTCATAATTTTTCGAGAAGTGGGCCAGGGGCTCGGGTTTTGCCAACTTCGAGATTTTAGGTGTTTTTCGAGTTTTGTTGATTGGGTTATATTTCTTTAGCCTATTGTAATGTATTCGTTGTGGTTTTGGCCAGATTTGACGCGCGAGGAGGTGGATTCGAGAGGAAAAGGCATAGCAGACTAGTCTTGTGGCTGGTTTGAGGTGAGTAATAGATGTAGATGATGACCTGAGGGTTTGAAACCCTGGTATATCACACTGTGACGATATATTGAGGCGAGACACGTACTCTATGGCGAGTGCGGGGTCGTTTGTGATTGGGGACTATGGCTTAGCCCATCTGAGTGATGTTCATACTGTGTTATAGACTAGAAATTGATTGGTAAGCATCCTACTTGGATAGCTATGAGCATATTTGGGCTGTGTGCCGATTATTTGGATTCCTTAACGATTATTATCACTGTTTCCATGACGCTTAGTATGTTTTCATGATATCAGTCCTGAGTTAAACACCGTCTCGAAATGATTAGTAAATTTCTAAAGTTTTAAACACTTAATCTATAATTCCTAATAATTGGAACTGAAAATAATAAACTTGACTGTGCCTGTGTGGCTTACATGTATATATCTGGACTGAGCGTGGATTGGGCTGCACGCTGCAGCGAATGCTACGATGATATTGCACTTGGGATGTAGGAGCCCCTCCGAAGTCTGAACCCCCACAGTGAGCGCGGGTACCCAAATGGATCAGGCTGCGCGCCGCAGCGGTCATGTGCATTGCATTGCATTCATGCATCGATACCTATCTGTTTTACCTGTTATTGCTTGCTGTTGTTACACCATTAAATGTGTTGAATTATTGTTTATAGATTTGCATTGTAATATCTTGGGATTTCCTACTTTCAGCCATTATATATGTCTATTACCTAAGTTGGAAGTACTCACTTTACTCCTTGCACTATGTGTGCAGATTTAGGTGTCCCGGGAGCATAGTCGAGCTATTTGATGCTTTCAGAGTTTCTCAGGAGTTGTTGAGGTAGCTGCCCGACGTCCGCAGGACCCGACTCCTCCCCTCCCCTACCCCTTTTATCTTTCCACATTTTGGAACATCAGTATTACTGAGGATTTATTACTCTGTGTTATTAGAGGCTCTTGACTCATGACCCCGGGTCTTTGGGAGATGTTGGTTATATCAGTGTTTCATACTGTCTCTATCTAAATTATTGGTTAATAGACTTGTTAAAATGTTAATTTAATGCTATAAATTGGTGATGGGATGTGTGATTGGGTTGTGAGTATTAATTGGTCGGGCTTGGCTAGCAATTTTGTTGGGCGCCAACACGACCGGGATTGGGGTCATGACAAGTTGGTATTAGTGACTAGGTTACTAGGCCTCATGAGTCATGAGCCGGTTTGTAGAGTCTCGCGGATCGGTACAGAGACGTCTGTATTTATTCTCGAGATGTTGCAGAACCTTTAGGAAACACTTCATATTCTTGAACTCTTGTCGAGCGCTTTGTGTTCCGAGAACTAAACTTCTATATTCTATTATCTCGTAGATGGTGAGAACCCGTGCTACCGGACGTGGCGGACGACCACCATTGCCACCTGCTAGAGGCCGTGGACGCGATCGTGGTCGTGGTTGAGGGAGAGCAGCAGGGGCAGCACCTGTTGGCCCACTAGTGGCCCCCATGCAGGACCAGCCTCTAGCTATAGATGCTCCAGCAGCACCTGTTCAGGCACCAACAGTGCCCATCGTGATTCCTGGTCTTCAAGAGGCTTTAGCTCAGATCTTATCCGTCTGCATTGGTCTGGCTCAGGCATTCTCAGCCACTACTACCGCAGCTACTTCTCTGACCGGGGGTGGTCATCAGACCCCCGCAGCTCGCACACCCGAGCAAGTTGTTCAGGGATTGCAGACACTAGGAGTAGCCCCAGCTCAGCCAGTTGCACCGGTTGCTCCAGTTGTGCCAATCGCACCGGCTCTAGATTTTGTGGTTCTAGTTATGCCAGACGACGAGCATCATCGACTAGAGAGGTTTGATAGACTCCATCCTCTGACGTTCAGTGGTACTAAGGGCGAGGATGCCCAGGGATTTCTAGATAAGTGTCAGCGTATGCTTCGCACTGCAGGGATTTTGGAGTCGTGTGGAGTGGCTTTTACTACCTTCCAGTTCTCAGGGGCTGCATTTACATGGTGGGAGGAGTTTGAGAGGCGTAGGCCTGTTGGAGAAGTGCCCCTTACTTGGCAGCAGTTCTCCACTCTCTTTCTGGAGAAGTATGCACCGCAGTCTCGCAAGGAGGAGCTGCGTCGTCAGTTCGAGTGGCTGATTCAGTTGGACATGAATGTGACCCAGTATGAGTTGAGGTTTACGCAGTTAGCTCGGCATGCTACTTGGATGATCCCGACTGATCGGGAGAGGATTAGGTGGTTCGTGGATAGCCTTAACTATCCAATCCGCATCTTGATGACTAGAGAGAGGGTTGTAGCCGCTTCGTTTGAGGAGGTAGTTGACATGGCTCACCAGACTGAGACAGATCTCCATCGAGAGCATGAGGAGAGAGATGCCAAGAAGCCTCGAGGTTCAGGTAGCTTCAGTGGTTCTCCGTCTAGGGGCCAGTTCCAGCACGGTAGAGGTCGTTCCTTCAGGCCTCCTCAGTTAGGTCGCCTAGAGTACAGTGGGACTTCTTCAGGCCGTGGTCGTTAGGGATTTCAGCAGGGCCAGTCTTCACTTAGTGCCCTTCCAGCTCAGAGCTCTACTCTTACTTCTTCAGCCCAGGGTTCTTCAGCAGCGAGGGGTTCTCTTCAATCCCCTTCTCCAGCACCGGGTAGTTGCTATGAGTGCGGTGAGTTTGGCCATATGAGGAGACAGTGTCCTCGGCTTCTTGGTGGTCGGTCTCAGCAGAGGGATCAGCCCTCCTCTTCTACTCTATCTACTTCAGCATCCTCCCAGTCAGGTAGGGGTGGGGGCCAGACAGCTAGGGGCCGCTTTAGGGGTGGAGACCGATCTGATGGTGGTCAGGCTCGATTCTATGCTCTTCCAGACAGGAGGGACGCCATTGCGTCAGATGCTGTTATCAGAGGTATTATCTCAGTCTGCCACAGGGATGCTTCTATTTTGTTTGATCCTGGATCTACATACTCTTATGTGTCTTCATATTTTTCTTATTACCTGGGTACGACCCGTGTTTATCTTGCCTTGCCTGTGCATGTATCTACCCCGGTGGGTGATACTATTATTGTGGATCATGTATATCGATCTTGTCTGGTGACTATTGGGGGTCTGGAGACCCGAGTAGACTTGTTGTTGTTGGGTATGGTAGATTTTGATGTGATTCTAGGTATGGATTGGCTATCTCCATACCATGCCATTCTGGACTATCATGACAAGACAGTTACGTTGGCTATTCTGGGTGTTCCGAGGATTGAGTGGTGAGGTATGACCGACTATGTTCCTAGGAGGGTGATTTCCTTCCTAAAGGCCCATCGGATGGTTGGGAAAGGTTGTTTATCGTACTTGGATTTAGTGAGAGATGTTGGAGCTGAGACTCCTAGTCTTGATTCTGTGCCCATTGTGAGGGACTTCCCAGATGTGTTTCCAGCAGACCTGCCGGGCATGCCGCCAGACAGGGACATTGATTTCGATATTGATTTGGTGCCGGGAACTCAGCCCATCTCTATTCCTCCGTATTGTATAGCACCAGTAGAGTTGAAAGAACTAAAGGATCAGCTTCAGGAACTCCTAGATAAGGGGTTCATTCGTCCGAGTGTGTCATCAAGGGGTGCATCGGTCCTATTTGTGAAGAAGAAAGATGGCACAATGAGAATGTGCATTGACTACAGGCAGTTGAATAAGGTGGCAGTGAAGAACAAGTATCCACTACCGCGCATTGATGACTTATTTGATCAGCTCCAGGGAGCAAGGGTATTCTCGAAGATTGATCTCCATTCAGGCTATCACCAACTGAAGATTAGAGATTCTGATATTATGAAGACAGCTTTCAGGACGAGATATGGGCATTATGAGTTTCTAGTTATGTATTTTGGGCTGACTAATGCCCCAGCCATGTTCATGCATTTGATGAATAGCGTGTTCCGGCTGTATCTGGATTCATTTGTTATCGTTTTTATTGATGATATCCTGGTGTACTCGCGTAGCCAGGAGGAGCACGCTCAGCATTTGAGAGTGGTATTACAGAGATTGAGGGAGGAGAAGCTTTATGCAAAGTTCTCCAAGTGTGAGTTCTGGCTTGGGTCTGTGGCTTTTTAGGACACGTGGTGTCTAGTGATGGTATCCAGGTTGATCCAAAGAAGATAGAGGCGGTGCAGAGTTGGCCTATACCGTCCTCAGCGCGGAGATTAGGAGTTTCCTCGATTTGGCAGGGTATTATCACCGGTTTGTCCAGGGTTTTTCATCTATTTCTTCATTCTTGACCAAGTTGACGCAGAGGGGTGCACCATTTGTATGATCAAACGAGTGCGAGGAGAGCTTTTAGAAGCTCAAGACAGCTTTGACAACAGCTTCAGTGTTAGTTCTGCCATCAGCTTTAGGTTCTTACACCATGTATTGTGATGCTTTGAGAGTTGGGATTGGGTGTGTGTTGATGCAGGAGGGTAGAGTTATTGCATATGCTTCTCATCAGTTAAAGCCTCATGAGAGGAACTACCCCGTTCATGATTTGGAGTTGGATGCTATAGTCTATGCTTTGAAGATTTGGAGGCACTACTTATATGGCGTATTTTGTGAGGTGTATACCGATCATTGCAGTCTTCAGCATTTGTTCAAATAGAAGGATCTTAATTTGAGGCAGCGGAGGTGGCTTGAGTTGCTCAAAGATTTTGACATTACCATTTTGTATCATCCGGGGAAGGCCAATGTAGTGGCTGATGCTTTGAGCCGAAAGGTGGTGAGTATGGGTAGCTTGGCGTACATTCCAGTTGGGGAGAGGCCCTTTGTAGTTGATGTCCAGGCTTTGACCAATCGGATGGTGAGGCTAGATATTTCGGAGCCTAGTCGGGTGTTGGCTTGTGTAGTATCTCGGTCTTCCTTGTATGACCGCATTAGAGAGCACCAGTATGATGATTCACATTTGCTTGTCCTTAAGGACAGAGTTCAGCATGATGATGCCAGGGATGTGACTATTGATAGTGATAGTGTGTTGAGAATGCAGGGACGTATTAGCGTGCCCAATGTGGATGGGCTTCGGGAGTTGATATTAGAGGAGGCCCACAGCTTGCGATATTCTATTCATCTAGGTGCCGCGAAGATGTATCAGGATTTGAGATAGCATTAATGGTGGAGGAGAATGAAGAAGGATATTTTGAGTTATGTAGCTCGGTGTCTCAACTGTCAGCAAGTCAAGTATGAGCTTCAGAGGCCCGGTGGTGTACTTCAGCGCATGGATATTCCCAAGTGGAAGTGGGAGAGGATTACTATGGACTTTGTGAGTGGTCTCCCTCGGAGAGCAAGGAAGTTTGATTCGATTTGGGTGATTGTGGATCGGCTGACCAAGTCCGCGCACTTCATTCCGGTGTGTACTACCTATTCTTCGGAGCGACTAGCAAAGATTTTTATCTGGGAGGTTGTACGGTTGCATGGGGTCCCAGTTTCCATTATATCAGATAGGGGTACTCAGTTTACTTCTCAGTTCTAGAGGAATTTTCAGCGAGAGTTGGGCACACAGGTAGAGTTGAGAACAACATTTCATCCACAGACGGACGGGCATTCCGAGCGTACCATTCAGATATTGGAAGACATGTTGCGTGCCTGTGTTATTGATTTTGGAGGTTCTTGGGCTGATTTCTTGCCACTTGTGGAGTTTGCCTACAACAACAGCTATCAGTCCAGCATTCAGATGGCACCGTATGAGGCCTTATATGGGAGATGTTATAGATCTTCGGTTGGTTGGTTTGACCCCGGCGAGGCTAGGCTATTGGGGACAGAGTTGGTCCAGGATTCCTTAGATAAGGTGAAAGTGATCCAGGAGAGAATTCGTACAGCTCAGTCGCGTCAGAAGAGTTATGCGGACAGGAAGGTTCGGGATGTATCTTATATGGTGGGCGAGAAGGTCTTGTTGAAGGTTTCGCCTATGAAGGGCGTTATGAGATTTGGAAAGAAAGGGAAGCTGAGTCCATGGTTCATTGGTTCCTTTTGAGATAATTAGGAGAATTGTGGAGGTGGCTTACATGCTTGCTTTGCCACCCAGCTTATCAGGGGTTCATTCGGTATTTCATGTTTCTATGCTTCGGAAATATGTTGGAGACCCGTCTCATGTGTTAGACTTCAATAGGATGATGATTTGACCTATGATGTGGAGCCAGTGGTTATTTTGGGTCGTCAGGTTTTGAGATTGAGGTTAAAGGATATAGCTTCGGTGAAGGTGCAGTGGAGAGGTCGGCCCGTGGAGGAGGCTACTTGGGAGACCGAGCGGGAGATGCGGAGTAGATATCCTCACTTGTTTGAGACTCCAGGTATGTTTCTTGACCCGCTCGAGGACGAGCGTTTGTTTTAGTTGGGGAGGATGTGATGACCCAGCCCATCGTCACGTGAGTTACCACCCCGTTTTTCCCATATTATGTTGCTCTGTGTTTCAATATCAGTATTTGAATTGATCGGGTAGAATTGGAGTGGTTTTAGTTGGAAATGAGGCACTTAGCCTCTTAGAGGGGAGTTTGTTTTGAAAAAGTCAACCGGAAGTTGACTATATAGATAGAGGGCTCAGATGTGAATTCTGGTGATTCGGTTAGCTTCGGGGGATGATTTGTGACTTAGGAGTGCGATCGGAATTGAATTTGAAGGTCCGGTGTAGAATTAGGCTTGAATTGGCGAAGTTTAAATTTTGGCGGATTCCGGTTGATAGGTGAGATTTTGATGCGAGGGATGGAATGGAATTCCGAGAGTTGCTGTAGCTTCGTTAGGTGATTTTGGATATGTGTGCAAAGTTTTAGGTCATTCGGACGTTGTTTGGTTGGATTTTTTATCGAATGTGTGTTTCGGAAGTTTTAAAGGAACTTAGGCTTGAATCCGTGGTGAATTGATGATTTTAATGTTGTTTGACGTGTTTTGATGATTGGAACAACTTCGTATGATGTTTTGGGTTATGTTGTTGCTTTCGTTTGAGGTCCCGGGGGTTCGGGTGGTTGAACGAGAGAAGTTGAAGTTGGAAGTTTGCTGGTTTTTGTTGCAGCAGATGTTTTCGCATCTGTAGAAATCAAACTGCAGATGCGGCTTCGCGGAAGCGGACGAAGCTCTGCAGGTGCGGTTTTGGGGATTTGGCATTTTTCCGCAGAAGCGGACTAAGTTTCGCATAAGCGGTCACCGCAGAAGCGGTTATGGACTGCAGAAGCGGTCCTGGGTGACTTAAGGAAAACCGCAGATATGGTGGGAAGGCCACAGAAGCGGTAACAACAGAAGTGGTAAAATTGTCGCAGAAGCGAAAAGGGCTGGGCAGAACCATTTCATTTAACCTTCGCGAATTTTAGAAATAACTCAACATTTTCATTTCGGACTAAGGAGATTTTGGGTGATTTGAAGAGAGTTTCAAGGGCTTTCATCGGGTATGGATTCTTGGACTTAGAATACGTTATTATGGTGTAAAATCATGGATTAACACTGAAAACCCAAAGAATTAAAAGTTAAAAATGGAGGTTAGGGCTTGGGTTTTCTTTTGAAATGAGAATTTAGGATTTGAGGGAGCATTTGGACTCCGATTTTGATGAATTTTATATGTACAGACTCGTGGCGAGACGAGGAATCCGGTGACGTGAATTTCATAATTTTTCAAGAAGTGGGCCCGGGGCTCGGGTTTTGCCAACTTTGAGATTTTTGGTGTTTTTCGAGTTCTGTTGATTGGATTATGTTTCTTTAGCCTATTATAATGTATTCGTTGTAGTTTTGGCCAGTTTCGACGCGCGAGGAGGTGGATTCGAGAGGAAAAGGCATAGCGGAGTAGTCGTGTAGCCGGTTTGAGGTGAGTAATAGATGTAGATAATGACCTGAGGGTTTGAAACCCCGGTATCACATTGTGACGCTATATTAAGGCGAGACATGTACTCTATGGCGAGTGCGAGGTCGTTTGTGATTGGGGACTATGGATTAGTCCGTCTGAGTGATGTTCATACTGTGTTATTGACTTGAAATTGATTGGTAAGCATCCTACTTGGATTGCTACGAGAATATTTGGGCTGCGTGCCGATTATTTGGATCCCTTAGGGATTATTATCACTGTTTCCATGACGCTTAGCATGTTTTCATGATATCAGTCCTGAGTTAAACACTTTCTCGAAATGACTAGTAAATTTCTAAAGTTTTAAACACTTAATCTATAATTCCTAATAATTGGAACTGAAAATGATTAACTGGACTATGCCTGTGTGGCTTACATTCATATATCTGGACTGAGTGTGGATCGGGCTGCACGCTGCAGCGAATGCTACGATGATTTTGCGCTTGGGCTTTAGGAGCTCCTCCGGAGTCTGAACCCCCACAGTGAGTGCGGGTACCCAAATGGATCGGGTTGCGCGCCGTAGCGGTCATGTGCATTGCATTGCATTGCATTCATGCATCGATACCTATCTGTTTTACCTGTCATTGCTTGCTGTTTTTACACCATTAAATGTGTTGAATTATTGTTTATAGCTTTGCATTGTAATATCTTGGGATTTCCTACTTTCAGCCATTATATATGTCTATTACCACTGAGTTGGAAGTACTCACTTTACTCCTCGCACTATGTGTGCAGATTTAGGTGTCCCGGGAGCATAGTAGAGCTATTTGATGCTTTCAGAGTTTCTCAGGAGTTGTCGAGGTAGCTGCCCGACGTCCGCAGGTCCCGGCTCCTCCCCTCCCCTATCCCTTTTATCTTTTCGCATTTTAGAACATCAGTATTACTAAGGATTTATTACTCTGTGTTATTAGAGGCTCTAGACTCATGACCCCAGGTCTCTGGGAGATATTTGTTATGTCAGTGTTTCATACTGTCTCTATCTAAATTATTGGTTAATAGATTTCTTAAACTGTTAATTTAATGCTATAAATTGGTGATGAGATGCGTGATTGGGTTGTGAGTATTAATTGGTCCGGCTTTCCTAGCAATTTTATTGGGCACCATCACGACCGTGATTGGGGTCGTGATAATTTTTGATATAATAAAATTAAATAATTAATTTTCATAACTATACAAGATTTAATTGTTAAATATTCACATTTTAGTTCCGGACACAATATTTAGGCTCAGTAGCACGAAGGTATCCTGAATTCTTATGTTAATGATAAGAAAATTTTTCCAATTTATCACTTAACCGGCCTGTTATTTTATATGTTAGTTTATTATTATATATGTTAGTTTATTATTTTATATGTTAGTTTTATTATTTTATATTTTTTTTCACTCGCTTACTTTTTACTATAATAAAACTAAATAATTATTTTTTATATTTATACACGATTTAATTAATATTCATATACCAATACTTAGTTTGACAAATATTGTAGTTTTCTTATGTTTGTTGACAATAATTGAAGATAGTTTGTCTTTGAATTATCAGTTTTTTACGTATTTTTGGATATAAGAGATACTTAAATGATTGATTTCTATAAATAAAAGGATACTATGCTAAAGGGCACTACGTTTTACTACGCTAAAAGGGCACTACATTACAAATATGAGCACTACATTTGGCCAAAAGATACCACTGTAGGGAACTAAAGTAACAATTTAGCTAGTTTACTAGTATTTTAACACATAAATAATCTAAACCGGATAAAAATAGGAAATTATTTTAATCATAAAAAATTACGAAAATATATATACACAGTAAAAAGTAACTAATTAATATTTTTTAATAACGAATAACAATTTCTCTATTTTACTATTTTTTAGCACACTAATACTATAGTTCAGATAAAAAATAAAAAATTAGTTAAATCGCAAAACAATCACAAAATAAAATAGAGCACATAAACAATAACTAGTATGCATTTTTTTATACGAGTTTTAACAAAAATTAATTCGGAATACCTCGATTTAATGTTTTTGAAAATTTAAAAATTGTGTGATTTAGAGCTGAAACAAGGAACCGACTCCGAAATAACGCCTTAGCTACGCTTTTTGTGGTGCCGGTGGGCTCCACTTGAGGTTATTTTGATTAAAAATTGGGGGGAGGGGGGACTGATTCTGTTCTAGGGGAAGGGGAAGGAGAAAATTTATATATATGTATCGCGTCTTTTATTAAGACACTATACTTATAGCGTCTTAATAAATAACGCTATACTTTCCCGCTTTACTTAATTCAAATATAGCGTCCTTTTAAAAGACGCTATATTTAACTGGCCAATAAGGTATAGCGTCTTTGAAAAAGACCTTATATATAAATTTGTCACCATGTTTTTTTATACATTTAGGTTTTTTGAGTTCAAAAGAATCACATTTTTGTTCCGGACTCCTTCAAATAATGCTAATGATTTAATTGATTTTCATGTGTGTAATTTGGATGTGTTGATATCCATATCATGTTTTCTTAGGTCTAGCAATTTGTCTTGAGGTCCCATTTTTCAGGTATAGCAGTCTTATCTGGTAGGGCCCACTATTTAGGTGTAGCAGTCCTATTCGCATAGAGCCTCCAAGTATTTGAAGTGCGAGGGCCCATCTTTGGTCTAACAGTTGTATCTGTGCAGGGCCTATTATATCATTTTGTGGTTGTACCTACCAAGCCAAATGCACATGCATTAATGTTTAACGTGCTTGATGGATATTGAATTACTGCTCCGAGGGAAGTTTTTGGTCAATATTGTCCCTTATCTTCGAAGGTAGGTCTATTTTGATCCTTCAAATAAAATCCTGAGCATATTTAGTCCCTTAAATATGCTAAAATGGAGCACCTTTAGTCTTAATGACAGATCTGCCAAAGATCAGTTACTGAGTTGGTTTCGGCTAGGGCTACTTATCGGGCGGATTGCGCGGTTATTTACTCTTAACGGTTTGGCTTATCGGTTATCGACTTTTAAATGTATTAACTTGTTAGCCGCCCGATAAAGTATCGGATGGATTAGTATCAATTTCGCTCTTATTGGGCGGCTTATCGACCTAGCAAAATTAACGATGATTCTTGGAATCCAGTAGTACTACCAGAAGAAGGAAAATAAGCAAAAAAATTAGGACTTGACATGACTTTGGTTTAAAAAAGAAGACGTGAAATGGCTACTATTTAAGCTTCTCTTCGACAATAGCTTCCTCTTGAAATCATTAAGGTTTGTGAAACGTGTGTTCCTTTTTTCTTTAGATTTTCCAACTTTCCCTCGATCGCAGAAATCGTATTGCACTAATTCTACAAGAGAAGCCAGGTTTAGTCTCATTAATTTCTCGGGGACAGATCTGTTGTTTCATCTAATTAATGTTCTTAAAATATAAGCAATTTATGTATGTCATTTAGCTCCGTAAGTGATAGATAATGAATCAATTTCTTTTATCTTTGTTGGTGTTGTAATAAATCAGAAAATTTTTATTCAACTTCTTCTTCCAGTTAAATTGAATATATTCCTATACTCCTCTTTAGCAAAATTTGATCAATTCTACATTCCATCACTGGACTCATTATATATATATAGATGATGGAATCATCAAAGAATTGACCTTTTCGAACTCTGTCTGTAACTCACTAGAGGCCCAAGAAACAAAGAGAAGATGTGTATGAATGAGATATTCAGCAACAAGAAGAAGGAAAAGGATTGAATAGATGAACTCCCGAGCATTTGGCGATCTCAGATGTGTTGATATCAATGGTGACTCATTATTTCGATGAATTATTTCTTCGGACAGAAGAAGATTATTTAAACACTTACTCGAGATCTCACTTATCAATTTCCGTTGTGGAAGACATAATTTTTTCTGAGTCTTCAATCAACTGGTGGAATACATTGCATCAACCTCAGAACCACACCTGTAACCCAAGTCAATTCGCGAGGTTTTTTAAATCCACCGATGAGATACCCACGAAATAGACCAATTTTATATCACACTTCAATTCGAATTAGCAAAAGCAATGTCTCCTTGCATTATATGGATTCCAAACATTCATGATCTGGATGTGAATGAGTCGAATGACTTAGCCCTCGGTCTATTAGTGAACCATCTCTCCAGGGATTGTGAAAGATATTCTACTAGAAATATTCTTGTTATTGCTTCGACTCATACTCCCCAAAAAATGAATCCCGCTCTAATAGCTCCGAATAAATTAAATATGTGCATTAAGATACGAAGGCTTCTTCTTCCACAACAACGAAATTACTTTTTCACTCTCCCGAGATATGCTAGCTGACTTTGTTTATTACAGTCCACTTTAGATTGCACCCAAGGCTTCATTATTCCTAATCCTGCCTTTAAACCCACAGTTATAGATCCCTCTTATACTTTGGGAGTGGTGTTGTTCAACAACTACCTAAATATGCACTATCTCCCGAGTTATGTACACTAAATAGGCACAGCTAATTGAGGATCCTGTCAATTAACTACAACAAATACGTAGTTGAACAAATAGAGATTAAACTGGCAATCTATATTAACATAATCAAGAAGTTCATCCTTCAATAAGTTCCATCAAAACCCTAGACAAATTATTTAGCTACTCATGACAAAACGAGAATAAACTACTGAAGTATTCATAATGGGTAATTGCAAGAAAATAAAAGAGATAAAAAAACTCTAATGTTTGGTTGATCTTCTTACACTTGTTCTTGCCTCCAAAAGTAGTCTAAACAAGCTTACCAACTATCTTCGGCGAGTTTCTACAGCTTATAAGGGTTTTACAAAAGTTTTCTCTAAATTACAATTTGGCCCCCAAATTTCCAGGTTCATGAACAGTTCACCGCGGCCGCGTCGTGGACCATGGTGAACACTGCGCATTATGTTTTTGTGTTTTATCTCCCCGTGTTGCACAGCGATCCACCGTGGTCGCGGTGGACTTTTGCCTAGGCCATTTTCTTCTGCTCCTTTGTGTTCGGTACTTCTTGAGTGGCTGTTTTCTTTCCATTATTGTCTCCAAACACTTCATGTTGCTTCCTCACATATAATATTCCCTGTGAAACCAAATAACACTATTTAAAGCATTTTGTTGGCAATTTACCTTATAAAACAACAACAAAGCATGAGGAATTAAGGTGTAAATATCAGCTATATAGCCTACTATCAACATCCCACACTTAAATTATTGCTAGTCCTTAAGCAATTTACCACATTCCATCAAAATTCATTCCTTAAGCTTTTCCCTCAACGACTAACACCATGAACATTTTACAAAAGTTGTACCTAGTAATGAACAACCTTTACCTCAAGAGTCAAACCTTTTGTACCATGCCGCACTTGCACTTACTCAAACTACTCCATACAAGAGTCAAGACTTATCTTTCCTTCATGAATCACATTCCCTCACATAACACATGAGAGTAGTTCCACATATAATGCTAATTAGAACAAGTAGGAACTATGATAGACAAAATTTGCTCACTCTCAGAATGAACATTCACGTGACACAAAGATGTACCTTAGGCTTGCCGGTAGTGTAGTATTCTACTAATCGAGCCTCACTAAGTCTAATATCAATAGGACTTTACTTGGTTGTAATGTAGGCTAAAGGACATGTAGGATATATTTAGATATAGTGACTAACCTCCCTAAGCACTTTTAATACAATTACATTAACATTCAAGACCATATTTCTGTCAACCAAACATTCCACCACTTCTTCTTTTATTCACAACAACTCCATCCAGTAGGTGCAATTATAATAAACCATTGTTCATCAACCACTATCTTTATTTATAACTTTTTTTTCGTGGTGTTTTTTCTTTTGTGCTTCAACATTCTGCACCTTTTCTCTATTACAATGGTTCCACTCAAAAAAAACCAAACCACCACCCCACACTTTTGCTTTTGCATATTTCCACTACCATTATAGTGCTTAGTGGGAGGTAAAAGGGTTCAAACAGCAGGCTATTCAAACAATTGAGTAAGGTTCGCAATGTGGTTTCCAAAGAAATAGACTTATAGGCTCAACAGGGTTAACTAAGTTGTAATGCATTCAGGTGGTTACGTTATATGTCTGGCTCAACAAAGAAACACCTATATCACTTCTAAAACTGAATGAAACTATTATTTCGCTTTGCAAACACACATGGCAAATTCTAGGCATCAAATGTAAAGCATGAAATACAGTAAAACTCACACACACATGGCACATGACTCACTCCGAATAAGTTTATCAAGACATTCTCTTTCGAGTGTTCAAGTTAGATACAAACATGCAATTCTAAGGCTCTTAAACAAGATTCAACCCTTGAAGCTAAGCGTTTCACTCTAGTGTCTATCGTGTTCAGGTGTAGAAACGCTAAGAGTTTTTCCTTCAATTTTAGCTCGTAGCTCAATAATCCTAACCTAAAACTAAAACGAACAAAAAACAAAAACTACCTATACCCGGTTTAAGCTAAACCCTTGGAAAAGAACCGTGCCCCAAAGAAAAACTAAGGGGGAGTTACTACACTACCTAAAAATAAAATAAAAAATTATTTTGGTATTTTCTCTAGACTAATTTCCCTCAAGAAAAATGTCTAAAGGATCCGTCATCAGGAAGAGTCTACATATTTCATTTTTTTTGGCTTAGTCCCTGAAGAACCCCACCGAAAGAGATACATCGTCGGGACAAGTCACTTACTATTTTAATTTTCCTAATGAACTATTACTCTAACATCAAAACAATCAACGTAATACAAACAAAGAAACATCAAAACACTTTACAAGTACAAACATACAATGAAGTATCCCCCACCCCGCACTTAAAACGAAGACATGTCCCCATGGTTTCAAAATTTAAAGAACAATGAGGTAAAGGAACTTACCTGAGGCTCACTCCTGGTCAGAGACGCTGTCTGGGTTCACATGGCACACACAACCTAGCGCTCGCAACCAGCCCAAGAATTTCTTTTCTGACTTCACCTGCCGGTCAGCCGCTTCCTCAACACGGGCACTCAAATCAGTGACTGAGGTACGTAACCCAGCCATCTCCTGCTCCACAGCTGCCATGCAAGTGCTTCGACATGGCTCTGATGGGCCTTCCTCGTCCCCTCTCAGAGGTGCGGGGACCTCAACTGGCCCAGCATCATTATCAGACTTATCATAGGACTCATCACTGTCCGCCACCGACTCTCTGCCCTCGAGTCCAATTTTCTTTGTCCGAAATGGAGCCTTCGGAAGTAATTTCCCATCAACTTGAAGGTTCTCAGGGACTTGAGCAAGGCGGCACAGTCGGGTGACTAGCGAAGGGAAGTAGTGGCCCTTGATTAGATCAGGCGATCTAATGAACATTTCATCATGGAGGACTCGGGCAACATCAAAGTCTTGGTGTGTCATAAAGCAATAGATCATCGCTGGTCGTGGCCCATTCACATCAGTGGTATTGCTGGATGGTAGCAGGCGTTGATGACAGTGAGCCAGCACTTGGCCTCCTAATTAAGGGACTATGAATGCAGAGTCTTCAGCTTCGTTATCCATTTGAACACTTTGCCAGGGATGCAGATTACATCAAGAATTGGTGCCCGCTCAATCTTTGGGTGGTGATACATTATATAATGATCCTCACCCGTAAATGCTGGGAGGCGATACACTTGGCGGATGGCCTTTATAGATGTATTAACCCTGGTGTTGTGCACAGTCACAACCCCATTCTCATTTTCTGGCAAGTTCGCAAAAACTCCTTCACCAGCTGAATATTAGCCTCCTCTGGGACCTCGAAGAAGGTGCCCGGCTGACACCTCCTCAACTTATTAAACATGTTTGGGCACTCCATATCCAATGTATCCTGATCAATATGAACCTCATGGGGCAACTTCTTAGCTGCTTTTTGATTGTACCTTTTCTCCGCTGATTTAGATACAAATCGAGTGCTATCGAATTGAGGTGCACTAGCTTGGCTCCTAGATCGTGAGGAGCCTCCTAGTCCACTAGCGGAGGACCCGGTGTTGGTCTCTTACGAGATGAACTCATAGTACCTGTCAAAATAGAGAAATGCCTATTAGGACATGCACGAAATGTATGACTATGGGTGGTTACTCAGACTTCACCACAACCATGTCACATTATCTCCTTATAACTCCATTGAGGCAATTTGCCAAACACCTTGTGGGCGAGGTTTTATCCAAACACATTTAGCTCCCATGAGTCTATCAAAACTCTCCCAAATAAAGTATACACTACACCAACACCCCCACTCTCGTGTCATTCAAACACCCACCAACAAACACCATTCCAAACATCAATTACACAGCCCCTTCAGCAACATCCTAAAAAAATGAAGTTAAAAAGAAAAAACAAGAAGAAGAAACTAAAACAAAAAACATCTACTACAATTACAAACTGGCACATCAAACTAGCATAAAAAACAATCAAAACACAAAAAGAAAAGATAAGGGAGGGTTAAAGTCATACCTTAAAGAAGGAAAGAGAAGAGGAATTAAGATGGGGGTGGTGTGAGTGGAGAAGAAGAAGGAGAAGAGAGGATTTGGGGGGTTAGGGTTTTAGAGTGAGGATTGGGGAAGGGGAAGGGGTCAGGTGTTTTAGGTTTATAAGGGGGGAGGGGGGGTTGGGTTTTAAAATGAAAAGAAGAAGAAAAGAAAAAATAGAAAATGAAAAATAAAAAAAATAAAAAAAATAAATACCTGATAACCCCCGCGGTTGACTGCGGTCCACCGCGGCCGCGGATGGGTTTTAAATTTGAGGCAGTGTACTCCCTTTTCACCGTGGTTTACCACGACCGCAGTGAAATTCAAAAGCTGAGGCAGTGTACGCACTCGTCACCGCGATCGTAATGCTGGCACTGATTCTTCTTCTTTTTTTACGGGAAACTTCAAGAACACACTTACAACACATTTATTGGTTGCCTCCCACACAGTGCCTGATTTAACGTCGCGACACGATGCAAACAAGCGTATTTATGGTTCGCTTGACCTCTGCGGTTCCGTCAGATTCATCTCAGACACTTCCTTTGGCTCTTTCATTTCGATGTATAACTTTAGTTTATAACCATTGACTCAAAATGTATGAGAGTCTTTTTTCGAGGCAATCTCCACAGCTCATGAAGGGAAAACTTCTACCACTCGAAATGGACCAGACTATCCTGACTTAAGCTTACCAGGGAACAACCATAGTCTTGAGTTATAGAGCAATACCATGTCCCCAGGTTTGAAATGTCGCTCAACAATGTTCTGGTCATGCAACCTCTTCATTATCTCCTTGTACAATTTTTTGCTCTCAAAAGAAAGATATTTGAGCTTGTCAAGCTCATGCAACTCCATGACTCTTATTGTGCCTGCAGCCTCCACATCTAAGTTTAATTGTTTCAATGCCCACCACGCTTTATGTTCAAGTTCCACTAGCAAGTGGCAGACCTTTCCAAACATGAACTTATATGGTGACATACGAATTGGTGTTTTAAAAGCAGTTCTATAGACCTAGAGTGCATCATCTAGATTTTTCTCCCAATCAGTTCTTGTGGCGTTTGCAGTCTTGGTTAACACACTCTTTATTTCTCTGTTAGACACTTCAACTTGCCCACTAGTCTGCGGGTGATAAGGGGTATCCACCTTGTGGTATCATACTTTGCAAGAAACTTCTCGAGGGCTCTATTACAGAAGTGAGTGCCTCCGTCACTAATAATCGCTCTTGGTGTCCTAAAGCGGGTGAATATGCTCTTCTTCAAAAATCCTACCACCACTCTTGCATCATTAGTGGGCAACACTGCGGCTTCTACCCATTTGGACACATAATCCACAGAAAAAAGTATGCACTTATTGCCATAGGAGCTGACGAAGAGACCCATGAAGTCAATCCCCCAGACATCAAACACTTCCACCTCTTGAATCGGGTTCATTGGCATCTTATGTCGATGGGAAATGTTCCCAGTCAGCTGACATTCATTGCAGCCCTTCACCCATAGGTGCGCATGTTTAAAGACTATTGGCCAAAAGAATCCGGCCTCAAGCACTTTCGCAGCTATCTTGACCCCACCAAAATGTCCTCCATATGCCGATGCGTGACAAGCCTGCAAAATAGAATATTGCTCTATCTCGGGGATACACCTCCGGATCATATTATAAACACATATCCTAAACAGATAAGGCTCATCCAATAATACATGCGGAAATCACGATAAAACATTTTCTTTTGTACACATGAAAGGTCATAAGGGTACCACATGGCAGGTAATTTGCAAAGTCTGCATGCTATAAAGCTTCCTCAAGACTAGTAGTGAGCAGTTGCTCGTCTGGAAAGGTTTCCAGAATATCCTAAACCTCGACTGCATTTTTAGCTCCCTCAAGTCGTGACAGATGATCAGCGACTTGGTTCTCTATGCCCTTACGGTCACGAATTTCAAGGTCGAATTCTTGCAGTAGCAACACCCAACGAATCAGGCGTGGCTTGGACTCCTTCTTCTCAATCAAATACCTAAGAGCTACATGATCAGTATATACAATTACCTTGGAGCCAATCGGATAGGATCTGAACTTGTCGAAAGCAAACACCACCGCCAACATCTCCTTCTCAGTCACAGTATAGTTTAGCTGGGCTCCACTCAGCATTCTAGTAGCACAGTAGATTGGATTCATCGGCTTGTCTTTCCTTTGTCCCAGTAGTACCCCCCACTGCATAGTCACTGGCATCACACATGAGTTCAAATGGTTGATCCTAGTTGGGGTCAACTATGATAGGTGCTGTGACCAGTCTCTTTTTCATCTCCTCTAATGCTACCCTTTAATTATCAGAAAACAAGAATGGGTGATCTTTTTCTAACAACGTACAGAGAAGGTTGGCAATTTTTGAGAAGTCTTTTATGAATCTCCGGTAAAAACCAGCATGCTCGAGGAAACTCCTGATTGCTTTGACTGAAGTTGGAGAGGGAAACTTTTCTATAACATCTACTTTGGCACGATCCACCTCAATTCCTTTGTTTGACACCTGGTGTCCCAAGACTATGCCCTTCTGTACCATGAAATGACACTTCTCCGAATTCAGAACCAGGTTAGTCTTGATACACCGTTTCAGCACACAAGTCAGATTTATCAGGCACTCATCAAATAAGTTCCCCACTACTGAGAAGTCATCCATGAACACCTCCATTATCATGTCAGTGAATATGACCATTATGCACTGTTGGAATGTGGCGGTTGCGTTGCATTGGCCAAAGGGCATCCTCCGAAAGGCATAAATGCCATACAGGCAAGTGAAAGAGGTCTTCTCTCTATCCTCTGGTGCAATGGAAATCTGATTGTACCTTGAGTACCCATCCAAAAAATAGAAGTGTGACCTCCCTACCAATTTGTCTAACATCTGATCGATGAAAGGAAGTGGGAAGTGGTCTTTACGGGTGGCTAGATTTAGCTTTCTATAATCCGTGTAGATTCTCCAGCCCGTGATGGTTCTTGTAGAGATCAATTCATTGTTATCATTCTTAACCACCATCATGCCACCCTTTTTAGGTACACATTAAACGGGCTAACCCAGTTGCTGTCAGAGATTGGGAAAATGATTTCCGCATCTAACCACTTGATTACTTCTTTCTTCACCACTTCCTTCATAAATGGGTTAGCCTTCTTTGGTGTTCCATGGAAGGTTAGTGTCCCTCTTCCTATAGAATTTTGTGCATGTAGTAGGCGGGGGTGATCCCTTTTATGTCTGCCATGGTCCACCCAATGACAGTCTTGCCCTCCTTTAGTACCTGCAATAGTTGTTGAGCCTGCACATCTAACAAACTGGATGAGATAATAAGAGGTAGTGTGGAGTTAGGTCCAAGGAATTCATACCTAAGATGGGCGAGCAATGGCTTTAACTCCAGTTTTGGTGGTTCTTCGGTGGATGGCTTGGCTGGAGGCATTTCTCTATTTTCCAAGTGCAAGGGCACAAATTCTAAATTTCTATCCCAGAACCCTCTACCCTCTAATGCCAACACCCACTCTGCCAGATCCTCCCTATTTACCTCATCCAAATTCATCAAACATGCAGCAAGGGGGTCCTCAATAGTCAGCCTTTCATCCTCAGTCTCTACAATTACATCCACGACATCAATAAGAGAGCAATATGTGAATTCACTTGGTCGCCTCATAGATTTCTGCACATTAAATGTAATTTCTTCATCGTTCAGTCTCATCTTGAGTTGCCCAATTTCGCAATCAATTAGAGCTCTCCCCGTGTCCAGGAACGGTCTTCCCAAAATTATGGGAATCTCTTCATCCACCTTGTAGTCTAGGATCACAAAATCTGTAGGGAACACGAATTTCCCTACCTGAATCAGCACATCATCCAGGATACCAGAGGATCATTTCATAGTCATGTCAGCCAGCTGCAACAACATAGAGGTGGGTCTAGCTCTTCCAATGCCTAGCCTCTTATAAATCGCTAGGGGCATCAGATTGATGCTGGCCCCTAGATCACACAGTGCCTTAGCAAAGGCAAATTAGCAATAGTGCATAGAATTGTAATGCTCCCTGGGTCAGACAGCTTTTCAGCAATTAATCTGGTCACCACTGCACTACAGGTCAGAGTAAGAGTAACTGTGGCCATGTCTTCGAAATCAAACTTTCTGGACATCAGGTCCTTCATCATTTTTGCATACCCAGGCATCTCTTTCAAACCTTCGATCAATGGTATGTTTACTTGGATTTGCTTCAGCATCTTAAAGAATTTCTTGTATTGCTCCTCCTTTTGGTACTTAGCCAGCCTCTGAGGGAAAGGTGAAGGAGGTCTTTTTTTTCCAATCATTTGGGATTGATCTTTTTCAGCTGTCACCTTAACTATTAGTTCTTGGTCTGTCTCAGCTTCTTTCGCGGTCTCAAGCTAAGGGCTATTTTCTTCCTGAATAGGCTGTACTGTTACAAACCCTCAGTATATCATTCATAACCATTACTCACCTCAAACCGGCCAAAATCCTAGCTCGCCTTGCGCTTTCCTCGCAGATCGACCTCCTCGAGTGTAGAATCTGACTAAAACCACAAGGAATAGGTTATAATAAGCTAATGGGACATAACCCAATTGAAAGAACTCGAAAAATACCCAAAAACACGAAGTTGGAAAAACCCGAGCCCCGGGACCGCTTCTCGAAAAATTACGAAATTAACATCGCTGGCTTCCTTATCTCGCCACGAGTTCATACATACCAAATTTACAAAAATCAGAGTCCATTTGACCCCTCAAATCACTAGCTAAAGCTCTTTCAAATTTCAAGCCCTAACCTCCATTTTAGCCTTAATTCCCTTGGATTTTTAGTGTAAATCCACGTTTTTACACCATAACAACATAATCTAAGACCAAGAATCCATACCTGATGAAGAACCTCGAAACCCTCTTCGAAAATCGCCTAAAATCTCCTTAGTCCGAGATGAATATGTTGAGTTGCTTCTAAAATTCGCGAAGGTGAAATTAATACCCCTGAACAGCAGTTTCCGCTTCTGTGATGATTTTGTCGCTTCTGCAAAACCGCTTTTGTGGTTATTTATCCGCTTCTGCGGTTCTTCGAGTTTTACATAGGACCGCTTCTGCGGTCCGCATGTCCGCTTTTGCGAAAAACTCCAGGCCTCTCAAGGACCGCTTCTACGACCCTATAGCCGCATCTGCGGAACTGCTCCTGCGGCTCCATTTCCGCAGATGTGGAAATACCAGAAGCTTGAAGACCAGACCTGCTGCATGCTTCCCAAATTCCCATTTAACCATCCGAAATCACCCCGAGGCCCTCGGGACCTCAACCAAAAACACCAACCTACTCCAAAACTTCATACGAACTTGTTCCAATCATCAAAACATGTAAAACAACACAAAAATCATCAATTCACCACAGATTCAAGCCTAAGTTAAACTAAAACTTTCGAAACTCACATTCGATCAAAAACCCGACCAAACGACGTCCGAATGAACCTGAAATTTTACACACATATGCAAAATCACCTAACAAAGCTACGGCAACTCTCGGAATTCCATTCCGACCCTCGGATCAAAATCTCACCTATCAACCGAAATCCGCCAATTCAAGCCTAATTCTACACCGGACCTCCAAATTTAATTTCGAACGCTCTCCTAAGTCACAAATCCTCCCCTGAAGCTAACCGAACGATCAAAACTCACATCCGAGACCTTTAACTATATAGTCAACTTCCGGTTGACCTTTCCAAAACAAGCTTCCTTCCAAGAGGCTAAGTGCCTCATTTCCAACTAAAACGAATCCGACTCTACCCGATCAACTCAAATATTGATATTAAATCATGGAGAAATAATATGGGGGAAACGGAGCGGTAACTCACGTGACGACGGGCCGGGTCGTCATAGGTTGATGTGAGCCCTACTTGTGATTTAGTGTTGAGGGCGGGATCCTCGTGATTTCAGGTGATTGATATGTTGAGATCGGGCTGTGTACAGCGGTGAGAGGTTATATATGTATAGACCATTGTGAGTCTTTTACATGCTTTCATTCTTTCTTGTTAGATGTTTTTGTCAATTTGTGTTTTAGAAGAAATTGTGCTAGTTTGATTTGTTTGTTAGTTCCCATGTGTGTTTCCTTTCTTATAATCAGTCATTTCCATTCTATGCTTCTTGAGTTTAGCTTCTGGGATATGTAACCATTGGTGTTGGCTGAGGTTTGGTTATTCGGGTGTCTGTTATGCGGTTTTCGTGGGTTTTGTATCATCGCCAGTGTTGTGGAGGTGTGAAAAGAGTTCCTGTAGAATATGAGGCTTATGGCCGGTACGGATTTGATCTCAAGCAAGTATTGCTTCCAAAAATGTGATTGTGGGACTATGTGTGAGGTGTCATGTTGTACGGTTGTACCCTATGTGTGTTGGCTTGTATTGAAATAGTTGGTTGAGACTGATACCAGGCATGGATTAGGGTCGAGTCTTTTGGAAACGGATGGAAGGAGAGAATTCTGGCCTGAAGGCCTACTGGTATTACTAGGAAGGTTAAATTTCAGTTGAGATGGTGTCGTAAGGCTTAAGTGGATTAGGGTGACATGGGATCACCCGCGGGTATATGTTGGAAGTGCGTACTCAGTGACATGAGGACTTCGAGGCGAATCTTAGCACATTTGAGGACGAACGTTGGTTTTAAGAGGGGGAGGATGTAATGACCCGACCGGTCGTTTTGAGAAATTAAGCTCCATTTGGCAGCGTAAGGTCTGGAACAGCTTCAGAATATGAGTATCGACTTACGCGCATGGTGAAATTCGGATTTCAGATGGTTTAGAGTCAAATTTAGAGAAAAAACTTTATTTTGGAAGTTAGAATGGTGAAAAGTTGACAGGAATTGGACTTTTGGGTAAATGACCCCGAAATGGGTGATGGATGATCTTAACAGCTTCGTATGGTGATTTTGGACTTAGGAGCATGTCCGGATTCAGATTTGGAGGTCCGTAGAGTAAATTGAGGCATTTCGATGAAAGTTGAAGTTGGAAAATGAAGAAGTTTGACCCACAGTTGACTTTTCAGATATCGGGGTCGGAATGTAATTTCGAGAGTTGGAATAGCTCTGTTATGTTATTTTGGACTTGTCTGCAAAATTGGGCGTCATTCCGAGTTGAATTGATAGGTTTCGGCATGGGTTTCGATATTTGAAGATTTATAAGTTCATAAACTTGATTTTTGGTTTGGTTTGTCGTTTCGATGTTATGTTATATGATTTGGAACTTCGAGTGAGTCTGTGTTAGGTTATATGACTTGTGTGTGTGATTGGTTGAGGTCCCGGGGGCCTTGAGTGTGTTTCGGATGCTCAACGGGCAAAGTTTGGAGTTAGAAGGAAAATTGCAGCAGGGCTACTGGTATTTTCGCGTCTGTGACTTGGGAACCGCAGAAGCAAAGCTGCAAAAGCAGCTTGGCAGCCGCAGAAGCGATGGAGGACCTTTGGACAGGAGCCGCATGAGCGAAGGAATTCCCGCAGAAGCGGACTCGCTTCTGCGATGAAAGAACCGCAGAAGCAGAAATTGAGAAGCTTTAGGAAATTGCAGAAGTGGTTATTTTTCCGCAAATACGGGATGGCAAAAGTGGTCCCTGGACCGCAAAAGCGGAAATCACTGTTTAGAAATAGGATAATCCGAGGGTTTATTTCAAAAGTTGGAAAATCAATTAGGAGCTCGGGAGAAGGCAATTTTGGGTAGATTTTGAAGAGAAGATTAGTGGGTAATGTTTCTTTAACCTCATTTAGTTGTTTTCTGTCAATATCTAGTTAAATCCACCATTAGAATTCGAATTCAAGGTCAAAATTGTGGAAAATTGGATGAAACTTCTCAGACTTAGTTATTGTGATTTGAGTTGGCATTTGACCTCCGATTTGGGAGATTTTTATATGGTTAGACTCGTGAGAGTACGAGGGTTCTAAAATTGTGAAAATTATTCAACTCCGAGATGTTGGCTGGAGGAGCGTTTTGGTCATTTTACCTATTTTTGCGCCCTAGCTTTAATTTTTATAGAGGAATCAATTGTTTGCAATATTATTTACGATGTGTAATTGAATTGAATAGATCTGATCCATTGGGAGTCGGATACTCGTGGCAAGAACGTGGTCGCTAGTTGATTTTAGCCAGTTTGAGGTAAGTATCTTGCCTAACCTTGTGTGGGGGACTTCCCCTTAGGAATTGAGTCTTCCTTGCTAATTGTATTCCTTGTACACGAGGTGACGAGTGCGTGCTCGGATTTATTTGTGGAAAATTGCCCCTTTTTGGCTCTTGGATTCTTATAATCACTGAATATGAAGTTGTTCTTGATACGATGGAGTTCCATGTTATTAGTTTCACCTCTACATGAGTTACTTGAAATTTATCGCTCTTTTTGGTTATTCTTGTTGCCTAATTGATTTTTACTTGTTTAACCGTGGACATTTATCCCTCTATAGTCATACTATCTTTCCTAACTGCTTGTCTTTATTTGGAAAGCCTCATTTCTATCTATCGTGTAAATAATTGGTCTTAATTGGGAAGGAGTTAGATGTTCCATGTTTAGTTGATATTTTCTTAATTGTAATTATTTGATTCATGTTAACTTCCTTGTTGTTGAACC